>JAASGX010000017.1:0-84389 GCA_023334415.1 Phytopythium chamaehyphon | reverse complement strand
GTGATGAGCCCACTTTCGAGCAGATACTAACTGCAAACCGTGCGTTGTGCAGCTGCCAGAAAGCTGTTGACGCGGTTGCTCCCGAGCTCCGCGACCAGCTCACGGCGCTCGAGTTTTCCTTCCGGCTGAGCCTGAAGTAGGCTTCAGGCTGGCGGTGAATCAAACGACCTTAATACTGGTGTCGAGTGTCTTGTAGTATGGATCAGCTTGCATTGAGTAAATAGCGACAGGAATTGGCTGCACGTAGGGTTGGGAAGCAAGGAAAATTTATCAACAAGGTGGACTTTATCTCTATTGACCAGCAAATTGGACTCTTACTTCGAAGTAGGTGATGACGATGACTCTATCATCCTACCAACCGGCCGCTAAACGGCTTCGCAGTGGTCTCGATAGTCATAGCAGCTGTGTCATGCGCCACAATAACGCTATCAATACGGCGCTTGGTGCACTCAAGGGCAAGAGATCGACTCTCCTGCTCTTCCATCGGCAAAAACACTGGTGTTGACAAAACAAATTCTCGCTTTCCTGCGAGGTTCAGCACATTCAGACGCTCCGACCCAGGAATTGGGTCCATATACACCCTGATCGCAATCGCCTTTCCATCAAGCAAGGTCGAGGGGGCAGTTTTTTCTTTGTCCACCGCTTGGCTTACGATGGATTGGTGAAGAACTGCAAAAATCTTGGCTACCGATTGGGGAAAGCAGAATCCCTTAATCTCTGATCTGTGAAGGCGTATTGAGAAATTTGATTGAGCAAATCAAATATACGATAATCCACGACACTTACCTGAACATAGCTCGTGTGCTTGTCGTTGAGATATCAGTATGGTCCGCTCCTTCTGTGGTCGCTGTGTCGCTCGGTAGAGCAGAGGAGCCATGCCCAACTTGCCCAGAAGACACAACGCTCAACGTTTGAATCGTCCCATGCTCAAAAGGGTGCAAACCAAACAGCTCGGGAACATCTTGGTTGGATAGTGCTGCGCAAATTCCACGCACGAAAGTTACAATCGTTACGTTATTGCCTCGAATATCATCTTAGACCACCTACGCTTTCGGTTGATCAAAAATTCATAAAGCCCATGCACCGCTTCGTGACCTTGAAAGAGAAGCAGTGAATCGGGCCCATGTACCGCAGGAGCTGCTGGCAACATTCCTGGGGCCCTCGATTGTTGTCGTGCTTTCAATGCACCCAGCTCTTCTTCAAGGAGATAAAGCTCTCCGGCGTCGCGCTTCGTAGTTTGAGTGCTGCTATATGGAGTCGAGTACTCGATATTGAGTCGAAGCAAAGCTTTTCGAACTCTCGATGTTGACTGTGATATCGTAGCACATACAATGTAACCAGATGGCGCACTAGCGCTGCTAGCGCCATTGCTACTCTTGGGATCAGTGAACTGGTAACTATCGTCTCGAACTTCTTGTTCACACAAACCAGTGATTGTCGTGTCACATTCATCGTCTTGTCCGAGTTTTTGATAAAAGCACACGACAAACTCACTCGAGCGCACATAGAAAGAGGATCGGCTTTCTGCTGGGTGCTTGCGAAACCGGAAATACAAATCACGGAAAGCTTGTTTCCACGTGTTCAGTCGAGCACCATAGAATTCCTGCTCTTCTTTGATAAGGTCGCTTCTCGATGCAAATGGGATAGCATCACTCTTGGTTGTTGTGGTAATGCGGTTGAATGTAATGGATGCTGGTAGCGGTGAGGCAGGGTGCGTAAAGAAGTGAAGTGCACGCTGCCATTGCACGCCAGGCTGAGGAAACATGGCAGTCGCGTGCGGTTAGTCACACTAGGTTAGTGGTCGTGTCGACCGTCTTTCTACGTATAATCCTTACCGATTGAGAAGAAGCTGGGCGTGAAGGTGGATCAAGGAAACCCTTTAAAGCCACCTTTCTTGTCCTGGAGCTATCAAAGAACGCCAACATGATTACAGATCGGGCAAAGTAGCTTGGTAAACGCAACGTACTCCGGATGAAGGAACGGGATTGGAAACGTGGTATGAATAATCACTCGCGCCTTCGGGACGAGGTCAACAGGAACAGCAGTGACCTATAGCGATGAAAAAAATCTTAACAACGATGCTTGAAAAAGGGCAGTGCATCGCAGCGCTCTACCTGGAAGGATGTTGGGATGTTAACTTGGATGCCCTGTGCGAGTCGGAGGCGCTTTTGCTGGAACGACTGCGACGAGTACACTGAGCTGAGCCTCGCCAGCGCCGACGCCCCCGTCGTGACTGGGCGCGGTGCAGCATTTTGCTGAGACCCCGTCGGCCTCTTCTCTTCTTCTGCAGGCTCTTGTGACCTGCTAGGTCGCGCTTCCTCCAGATGTGCAGCTCCTTGAGGCGGTTGCAGTCGCTGTGCATCGTTGGGAGCCTGCTCCTGCTCTGCACTTGGAGCTGCCGCGCTGCTTGCTGCCGTTTCGCCGCTTGTCTGGAACCTCGCGGCCTTCCGTCGTTGCTGCGAACGCGGTCAGCGCGTCAGCCAGACCCTTCCTCGCCCCGTAAACAGCAGCAGCGCACCCGCAGCTCTCTGGGCAGCAGCCGCTTGGGCTTCTTGGGCCCGCCATCGCCTCCGCCGGTCTGCATCTTGGCGAGTGTCAGCAACTGCGGCTAATGCATTTCTGAAGGTTTAGGTCGGTGTGTTATATCGGGGTATGCAATGTAAGAGGCAGCCGCTTGACAACGCCAAAGTCAACCCATTCCTGATTTTCGAGCTTCCAGCGCGCCGGAAATGACTGGCGCGGCGGCGGACCCCGCGGCCGGCGGCCACTTCGTCATCCTGTTCTACAAGTACGCGGAGGTGGCGCGGCCCGAGGAGGCCAGGGACGCGCAGCTGGCGCTTTGCCAGCGCCTGGGGCTCGTCGGGCGCGTGCTCATCAGCGCCGAGGGCATCAACGCGACGCTCTCGTCGCCCTCGCGCGCGGCCATCGACGAGTACGTGGCGGCGCTGGGCGCGAGCGCCGAGCTGCAGATGCGGCCCGAGGACTTCAAGCACAGCTTCCACCCGCTGGCGGTGCCCCCGTTCGTCGGGCTCATCGTCAAACACGTCAAGGAGATCGTGTCGACCGGCGGGGCCGTCGCGCGGCCCGACATGACGGCGACCGACGACGAGCGCGGGTACCTCACGCCGCAGCAGTTCCATGAGGCCATGCGTGCGGCCATCGCCGACAAGGAAGCGCACGTCGTGCTGGACGTGCGCGCGCACAAGGAGTTCCTCGTCGGCCACTTCGAGGGCGCCGTCGACCCCGAGGTCAAGAACTTCTCCGAGTACTACACGTTCCTGCAGCGCCGCGTGGACGAGATGAAGGGCAAGAAGGTGCTCATGTACTGCACGGGCGGCATCCGCTGCGAGAAAGCCTCCAACTTCCTGCGCAGCCAGGGTGTCGAGGACGTGCACCACCTCAAGGGCGGCATCCATAAGTACCTCGAGGCCTACGAGGACGGCGGCTTCTTCAAGGGAAAAAATTTCGTGTTCGACAAGCGGTAAGACGTTTGCAAACTACTGTGATGAGCTCGCGAGTGCCGGTGACTGACGCTTTCTCCCCCAATTATGTTCACAAGTGTGCTGATGGCGTCCCAGAACGCGGACGTCGTGGGCAAGTGCATCGAGTGCCGGGAGCCTTACGACGAGTTCAGCGGGCGCAAGGTCTGCTCGGTGTGTCGCGACCTGGTGCTCGTTTGCGATTCGTGCTACTACGCGCGGCACGGCGAGGTCCACTGCACGGACCACCAGTACCTCAAGTCGTGCTACGTGACGTTCCTGCAGTACCTGCCTCGCGAGGAGCTGGTCTCGCAGCAGCGCGAGCTCGAGGCCATCCTGTCCAAGCTGCTGCAGGACAAGGGCGCCAAGAACAAGCGCCGCACGATCCGCAACCAGCTCGCCAAGGTCGAGGCTCGGCTCGCTGCTGTGGACGAGGACCCCGAGGCCGCGCGCGCGCTGCTGGAGCTGGACCCTCGCCCCATCCACTGCCGCACGTGCGGCCAGGCTGAGTGCATGGGCAAGTGCTGGGGCTTCTGGAGCGACCAGGAGCTGGCCCCGCCGGTGCGCGCATAGGTCGGGAGTGAGCCATTCCAGCATGGCTACACTATGTAGCTATCCAATACAATAGTCTGACTTCCTGGGAGTTCGTTTCCCTTTCATGTTGAAGAGTTGAAGTGGCGGTCAGTCTGGAGATGGCGGGAAAGTGCAGGAAGCGGAAGCGCGCGGCCGCCGCGTCGCCACCGCGCGACTTGGCGGCCAAGAAGCGCCACGTGCGGGAGCTGGCGATGGCTGGGCGGTGGCAGGAGGTGATTCACTCCACCGTTTGTGTCAAAGGTTGATCACGGGGCTCACGCGCTGGCTGCGGCAGATCAAGCGGCACTACGGGAGCAAAATGGTGGCCAGGGGCAGGGCGTGTGAGCTCAAGAGCTGCTTCAACCAGCCGCGTTAGTGCGCTGCGGTCTCTCACTCGTGCTGCAGATGCGGAGAAGCAGCGCGCCGAGCACACGCCGCAGTCGCTCGCGCTCGAAGTGCTCAGGCGAAACGGGTACCTCTCTAGCGATTCAGTCGTGCAGCCAACTGCTGTCTCCCTGCCAAGTGGTGGGGCGAGCAGTCCACCAGAGCCAGGCGAGGGTGCGCCACAGTGCCGGGATGCAGGGAGCGACTGCTTCTCGCCTGGGGACCTGACTAGTGACCAAAGAGAGATGATCGAGCGCCGCCGGAGAGAGGCCCTCGAACGACGGAGGCGGAAAGATGCTCTGGCGGCATGTGCGGTGACAGCTTCGGAAGAACCGCAGGTGCAAGCGCATAGGTTGTTGCAGCTTTGTGCAAAATCTGACTCGAACGTTGCATTATTACGAAGATAATCAGGCAAAACGGCAAGCCAAGTTGGCAGTTACTTGCGCCAACACGTGCGCCAACTACTCAGCTGACAGATCCTCCGAGATGTGCTGTTCCGGTTGCTGATCCACCCGATGACGACGAAGAAGACGGCTATGCGCATAACTACCTCATCAGTACGGCGGGGATGCCTGGATTGACAATCGCGGAGCACTACGTAGCCGAAGTCGAATTCAATAGCATCTATGCGTTTGAGGATGTGCCGATGCCCGAGAACACAGCGAACGCTGTTACCCCTCCTACCTACACTTCTCCGACAGGAACGAGACAAAACTCTCGGCTTCAGGTATGCTACTGTTGAGTTTGCCGTATCATATACTTGTCGTACTCAAGAAACCACGTGCCCAGCCTTCGATTTCGATATCCCAAGAACTTGCAGCTGCGGCAGACATCATCATGTGGGAGCAAAAGCAAGAAAGCACCGGTACAACATTTCGCTTAGTTGGTCAAAGTAGATCGGGACACTCATTCATCTTTTGCTTTTTTTTAGCACTGGTTGATACAGTTGTAGATGAGATGCCGGTATCTGCGCCGCAGTCTACGTCGAAGGTGTTGGAGGACGACTTTGAGATCGAGCTACCACGATTTACGTTGCTCTCCTCAGCTGAAGAGCCTGCAAACCAGGACTCAAGCTGCCCTCATATCCTGGAAACCATATCTGCTGTGATGACTCCAGCAAAAAGTATTCGAAGAGCACCAGCAGACCCAACTCAGTCTCTCGAGCGAACACAACAAAATGGTAAAATCTTTAACTTATGTGTATGGTCGTAGACAGCGGATGTTTTTTTCTGATGCCGGCACTGCCCTCTCTGGTGCAGCAGCTCAATCCATCCGTCCGCCCACAGAAGGGTCGATCTGGACTACGACATGCGACGAAAGTAGCCGCACTGGTGCCAAACAGGCACCAAAGGGCCCTGGCGAAAGAGCTGTGCAGCCCAAGGATGATTCTGGTTCCAGCGAAGCTTCAGCGGAGAAGATAGCGTAAGTATTGTAATGATCTTCGACAGAAAAGAACTGGGTGGGCGAGGCCGCGGCTAACATATTACTTCATTGTGAATGCCCACACAGCATTGAGATGCTCTTGCTCGACGATGTACTCGACATGGCGGTTCTGCAGTTCGTCGACATGATCCTGTCGTAAGCCGTCGCTGGTGCTGCAGTCAGAAACTCAAAAGAGAAACATTTTTGCCTCTACCAAGCTTCTTTTCCATGATGCGAGATAGTGCGCGGCGCAATAACTTGTTGGCAAAGAGAGCAACGCATAAATGGTTGGTCTCGAGCGCTCACTCATATTTGCGGCAGACCGGGTCTGCATACACGAGATGGTTCTCCCACATGGCCAGGTCATCTTCCTCTGACGAGAACGGAAGTACCAGCCCGATGCTGTTGAAGTTCTTGGCGCTGTCGTACTCGATGTTCACATAAGCATCCTTATCCGCGAGAAGTGCAGCCCAGAGGCTTCGCGTAGGAACATTTGCTTCTCTTTGTTTGCGTTCGCGATCATTGTTGTAAAGGAAGGTTCCGTAGCGTCCGCTGAACACGTGCTCGTACAACTCCCCGAGGAGAGCTTCATTAAACTCAAAGGCCCACGGCTGCTGCCGCCAAATTTGCCACAGTGCATCAAGGAACTGCACAAAGACTGGTGACTGCTCCTCAATCTCTTGTTGCCCCGGGCCCTCACCTTGGCTGTATCGAGCACGGAACATGTGTCCGAACGAACACCACTCCTTCTCAATGAGAAGCAGCATACCGCGCAGTGTCCGGTAAAACGGGTCCAGCAATAACTGAACGATTGCAGAGAGTTGTGCTGTACGATCCCAGCCGTCACTGCAGTGGATCATGACAGGCTCGCCTTGGCACAAACAACGACATATTTCTTGAGCGCTCCCCAGAATCCTTGACACGTGAAGAAACCAAAATGTGTTGCGCAGTTGAAACAACCACTCTTCGCTGTAACGCTCCTGACCGGGCTGGCACACCATCGACAGAGACGAATAGGACGAGCGCACCGCGTGGATATTCGCGATGTCACAGAAATGTAGCTCCGAGTTTGGGTAGTTCCGCGGATCTTCAGTACCTTTGCCTTGCGCTGCGTTGGCTGTTGCCGCCATTTGACTCCGCGCATCGAAAAAGTGGAAGCGCGAATCTCCATACAGGTATTCCCCGCCAGTTGCCCGTTGAAGTGCTGCAACAAGCTTTTGGTCTGCTTCGACCACATATCCACTCAGTCCTGCAGAGGGTTGAGCGCAGCGACACACAAGCGCCCCATTGTGCGGGTGCCTCCAAACGACGGCAGGAATACGACTTGCACTTCGATACGCGCTGAGCTCCCGAAGGTCTTCGTCGTCTAGCTCAGACGGTACCACAAACATGTCAGGATACGAAGGGAAGAGTGTGTAGTCTGAGTTGTCAAACAACCGCATCCAACTTTCTTCGTCGAGTAACCGAAGCCGCCTGTAGTCGTCTTCAGCATTGTAGAAAGCATCTGTCGGTGTCTCCAGCGTTCCACCACCTCCATATTCGTCGCTTCGACCCTCGCGCTGCTTCTCAACGACGGCTTGGTAGTGATCGTGAGCAAAGGTGTAGTGAGCAGCACTCGCGTACAGCTCCCATATACATGTCAGGAACTGAGAGCAAGTGCGCTCGTCTTGGAACGCAATACTAGCACGCAATAAATGCTTGCATTCTAAGCTGGCAACATGAGCCGCAGTAGTCGAACTCTCCGCACTTGCTAGCGACGCCACAGGAATTTCCATCGCATCCTTCGTGCTTTGCGACATCCAAATAATGCGATAGTTGGTGAGAACAAGGGTTCCATCGATGCTGAAGTGTGGTGCTGTACCGAGCACCATTTCCCCAACAAGGTTAGTCACTTGACCCACTCCACGTACTGCTCCCTTTACAGCATGAGTGCCGAGTCCAAGCATTCCCATGCCGAGGCCTTTCGCAAAGCCAAACACACCACCACTTGCACCACCCTGGTATGTTTTGTTCACGAGTCCCGCCGCGCCTTTCAAAAACGCACTGCCAACACTAGTCGACGCGCGAAAGAGTCCACGACCAATCGATCTTGTAGGATGGGAGTGATCCCGTGCGAACGCGTTCCCCGTTTGCACCTTGTGCCCAGCAGCACCTAGAGTCGCGTAGGACCGAGGAGGAGGTCGGCCAGCGCCGACGCAACCGTCCTCATCAAACTCATTTGACCCGTAGACAGCACCATCGTCAGATGAAGATGACGACACCATGTACTCCGCTTGATCGCCGCTCCCAACGCCGCCTAGCGCCTCTTCTTGCTTGTAGAAGATAATGTACGCTGCGTTTTCTACTCGCATGCGCACCACCTCGCCGCTGACTGGGTATATGCTTCCAATGAGCGGCTGCGACTCGTCGGCCGGCAACCTCAGTCCGAATGACGTCGGCGTGAGTCGGCCGCCGAGGTCCAGCGGGCTGCTTTCGCTGGCCGGGATCCACCTCGCGGTGGGCGGTGTCGAGGACACGCTGTCGTTGCAGCTCTTGTCGGGGCTGTAGAAGGAGCTGTTGCGCTCCACGAGGTCGTACCCGTTGTAGCTGCCGCAGGTCGGCAGCGCCGCGGTGGGGGCGAAGCGGAAGGCCTCGTGCTCGTAGATGGGGTAGAAGGTCGTGGGCGTGCCGCCGGCGCTGCCCGACCCGCCGCCGGCCGAGATGACGTCGGCCATCGACACGTTGTCGTAGTCGCCCAGGTCCGAGAAGCTGCTCGAGAACTTGCGCGAGGCGCCGTCGCCGTCGCCGTCGGCGCCGCCGTCTCCCTCTGCGCTCGGCGGGCCCGCGGCGGCCGTGTCCGTCTCGAAGTCCAGGTCGATCGCCAGCTTGAAGCGGTCGTTGATCTCGTCGTCCGCCGCCACGCGTGGCTGGCCCCTCGGCGCGATGCGCACGGGCGGCGCGCGCACCTTGCTCTCGTCCCTGCCGCCGTCCGCGTCCGCGTCCGCGTCGTCCGAGTCGGACTCTGTCGCGGGCGAGGCCGACTCGCTCGACTGCGCGTGGCCCTTGCCCTGGCGCTGACTGTGGCGCGAGCGCCGGCCGGAGGACGAGGGCGACGCCTCCTGGTGGTGGAACATGACGCGCGCGAACTCGGCCTCGTCGTCCACGACCGCGCCGTCCGCTGCCACAGCCGCGCCGAGCCCCGCGCCGAAGCGCGCGCCGCCGCCGATCATCGCTGGGGCGAGGCGAGCTCGGCTGCGGCTTTTCCCTTCTCGATATGCGCTTGGGACTCCCCCTGCGGAACGCAAGAGTGTTGGTCCGCGGAGTTTCGCAGGCGGTTGGAGGCGGTTGAAGGGCGTGTTATCAGGTTGGGCGACGGCAACAATGGGTTCGAACAGCAGGCAGGCAGACAGCGATGACTTGCATGGTCGCAACGATGCATTGTCATGCCAGCCAGAGCAGATGCTTCGATTGATCGATTCATGATGAACGCAGCATAACTCAAGTGCGTACGCTTGAGTTCCACACAGGGATTATCATCGACAGGGGGTGTATGACTGCTGTTTTCCTACTTGCCCTCGAGCTCAACGCGCATCTCGAACGGAGAGAGCACGAGGCGGCGACACTGCTGCTCGCGGCGCTGCATCCACTCACCAGAGACCGCGTCCACCTCGAAGTAGTAGGCCACCAGACACTTAGGGTCCTGGTACCACCCAGAGCTCCCCTGCGTAGTTCCTGGCATGGCGCCCAGCATTCCCCCACGCAGAGCCTCTTGGTACAATGCCATTCGAAAGGCTCTCCGAGCTCGGTGGCCCCGGAACAAAGCCTGAACGCGGATCAGTGGGCCGATTGTTCTCGACTGCAAAGAGAAAGATTCATTGTCAGCTTTATCGTTCGGAACCGTGAGAATCAATGTCAACTTACCAAATCAGCTGGACGTGTAGACTGTGGCTGATCGTTTCTGATTTCCAGACCCTGTTGGCGCATTTTGTCTCCTTGCTCGTTCTCGGTAATTTGCTCATGCTCGACCGCTTCAGCAAGAAGGTCAACCAGATCGAAGAGCACTTCTGCCACATCTGTCTCAAATTCGACTTCATCCACATCAAGTGGCGTTGCTGGTTCACAGACCAAGGAATCTGGCTCGACTTGCTCTAGGTCTTCTTCTACCATCCCAAACGGTGATTCGCTAACACTGGGCACGTAATCGTCCTCCTGCTTGCGCTCTGCATCTAATCTGCATGTAAATAGCTCTTTCTCGTTTATGAAATCGGGGGTATCTTCAAGCTCATTGGAACTGTTGCTAGTGTCTGGTTCTAAGTCGAGGTGATCTGTTGATGCAGGCAGTGATGCATCTGGTTGTTCATCTTCATTCTGTTGGTCGAGAGTGACTCCAGATTCCCAGCCAATTTCTACCACCAGCTCGTGTTGTGTCATAGGGTTATCATCTCTTGCTCTTATATCGCTTACATCGTCGGCAGTGCTTTCATCTTGCCTTGTCAGAGATTCAACTTCTATTGAAGACCGCAAAACTGGACTAGAATGTGGCCGCATCATACTTTGGCAAGCATCGCTCAAGTTGCCTGACTGCTCCATGGTAGTACCCATTGGCAGTTGTTGAGCTACAGCCCACTTCTGCGTGTTGATTTCTGAGCGACTTGACGTCTGTGTTTCCTTTTCCGCACTCGAGAGCTCATCCGGCAATTCAATACCTGCTGCCTGCAGTGCAAGCTGCCGTGCCTCGGCAAAACTTGTTACACCATCAAAGTTCGTCACATCCACCACTTCTGTTTGTTGTCGAGACTCAGTTTTCGATCCTCCAGTTGGTTTCCGTGCAATTGGCGATGTTGGAAGTGAGGCTAACGGTGGAACTCTTGTCGTTGAGATTATTCGTACGTGGTGATCCTCTTTAACTCCTCGTTTTTGCGTCGGTTTTAGCGACGTTGCTTGCGTTGACGATGTTGATCCGGACCGAACTGGAGACGCAGAGCGGGATGGACTCCTCGTCCGAGTCAGTCGTTCACTCACAGATACCTTCGGCTTCGTATTTTTCGGCAAGTTTGTTGACTCTGTTAGCACGGGTGGCGAGGTGATTTCTGCTTCTGCGTGCTTCACGCCAGGATACCGATCCTGAAGACCACCGCTTACTTTTTTCCCTGGAGAACCGTGGCAATCAGGAAGTGTGAATTTCTTACGAGCATGAGGCTTGGCTGCAATCGTCGACGTGAACGTTGAAGGCGCCGTCGCTTTTCGAAAAACGCGATCGGGGCTTGATATAGTAGCAGTCAGTCCCGTAATTTCGTCCTTTGCGCTGCTTGTTGTGTTGATAACCATCATACGCCCTACGCTAGATGTATGTGAACCTGGATCGAGATCTAATAGCTCTAACTCCATTGCTGGAGCCGGTCGGCCAACCATAAGTGCTTCTATGAGCTCCCGCTCATGAGTGCGCTGTGCCAAGAACTTGCGTGTCAAATGGCGTCGCTCACGCACCGACGTGCATTGTGCAAGCTGAGCTTCGCGTCGATTCTCCGCTTGAATGCATTGCTCAATCACTTTGAGGTGTTGCATTGAGAGAGCACACGCAGTTGCTACGTTCGGTACGCCATTGTCACCGCTAGATCGCCGCTTCGGACTTTGAATCGCAGGCAAGAATACATTACCAACAAGCGGGGTTTGTAGGGCCGACTGCCTCCGCACATGCTCGCGAGATGCACTCGCCAGTAGACTCTTGTATGGGTCCATAAGCTCTTCAGAGTAATTGCAAGTGTCCAAAACGAGCGATGAAATATCCCCCAAGTACAATGCAAAAAATAGCTACCGACGCCCTCCTACGAATCCCTTCATTTGCCAGACATACGATGTGTGAATATATGAAGTTACTTCCCGCTGAGAAGAGTCGAAGGCACTGCACACTCCTCAATTTCGTCTACCGATCCATCGCCTTCCTCGTCTTCGTCCTCGTCGTCAAGGTCAATCTCCTCCTCGTTTTCCACGTGAACGACAACCTCCTCCTGTTTCTGTCGGACGACACGATCCACCTCATCGTCGCCATCCGGACGCTCTAGCTTTCTCTTCTTGATGATCGAGGGTTGACCATCGTCAAGCTGAGCCTCAAGAGCGCTCATCGGGTCTTCCGTTGGCTTCGCTGACGAAGGCTGCTCGTTTGCTGGCACCATCCCCGTGACGCCTGTGGACGCTTGTTCGCCCTCGGTCCCTGACGCGACGTAGTTCACTTGCGAGTACTGAGCGACGACAGACCGCTTGATCCGCAGCATTTCCAGGAAACTGTGCTCGGATCCATGCGCAACTTCAAAAGCATGCCACACCTGCCAGAAATTGGCCTCGTGTTTCCGCGGGTCGCAAAACTGTGCTGCATGCGCATAGATAGCGCGAGCCCGCTCAAACTCACCTAATTTTGTCTCCATCGCCGCGAACTTGAGACACAGAGGTGCCACATACTTGTCCGGCAGATTCGCCACGCCTCGCGCGTACACCTCACGCACTTTGGCAACGCCAAAAAACTTCTGTGCCTTCTTCACGTGTGCGAGATAAACATCCAAACGCTCTTCTTCGAGCACTGCGTCAGCCGCACGCTCGTAGATCGTCATGACATTCCGCAATAAACCGTGCGATTCTTCCAATGCGGCGTACTTTTCGTAAAACACCTTGACTGACTTGGCCGGCGCTGCCTTGATAGCTTGTTCATGCAAATCACGTGCTCGTTCCATCTTCGCACCGCCGTATCGGGCAACAAATTTTGTAAGGTACGCTTTCCAAATTTCGGCTGCATGCGGGAACCGCGGAAAGAGTGACAAACCACGCTCAAACACGCGAAAGCTCTCCTCGAAATACTTGTTTTCCTCGAGATAAGCTGCATACTGCAGAATCATCTGCGGTGTAGCGATCTTCAACTCAAAGGCTTCGTCGTACGCCGACCGTGTTGAGGCGACATCGCCAAGGCTCTCTTCCAGGTCAACTCGCAGTTCCCACAACTTGCCATTCTGGTGGAGCTTATCACTCGCAGTAAGCGCCTGGCGTTTGCGCAGGCGAAATGTAACTGTCTCGGGCACCGCACAAGCGTTCCGAACGAGTTCCAGTGCCTCGTCAAAGTTGTCGTGCCGCAGCTCCATCTCAGCCCACTCGCATTGCACCTCTGCGAGCTCGGCGGCATTGCGGTACTCAACCGCCACAGCCTTGCGAAAAATTGCGCGGGCGTTGGTTAGATCTTTATGGGATTCATAGAACTTGGCGAATTGCACCCACAGTGCAGGCAAGCGGCCGCCAGAGCGTGCTGGATCGATAGTCTTGACAGCCTCCGCAAAAGTGCGGATAACTTTCTGCGCATCATCCTTCTGTAACTCCACACGCTTCTCCCACTCGCGAACATTGTGAGGGTTTTGCCGGAGCAGCACTGAGTTCAGTAGCATGGGTCTGCGGTCCGCAACGTCCTCGTACACCTTGAGCAGGCGGTCCACCTGTTCTTGGTGGTTGATATCGTCTTCCTCCTCTTCGTCGTCGTCACTGCCCTGAGGTTGTTCCTGGCCGCTAGCAAGATCCATCTCGGCCGTCAGCATGGCTTCAATGAACTTAACGTACGCGTCGTAGATCATACTAAAGTCGCGGACTGTCATGACCGAGCGGATGCCTTCTTCATAGATATCGCGCGCCGACTCAAACATGCCGAGGCGAATAAAGTACGTCGCGAGCGCGCACCATAGGCGACCGACCTCGTCCGAGAAGAGCGCGATGCCGCTGCGCAGGATCGCCTCCACGTCCAGCGTCGCCGCGACCCGGTCCGGGTGCTGCGAGACCATGTCGCACAGCTGCATCCACAGCCGGTGGGTCGTGCCTCGCGCCGCCTCGGCGCTGCTCGTGAGGCTCTCGATGAGCGCCACGAGCTGGCGACTGGCCTCCTCGTAGTGGCGGATGGAGACCAGGTACTCGACGAACTCCTCGCGCTTGGTGGGTTCGAGCATCAGGTAGCGCCTGTACACCTGTATGGCCGTCTGCGGCACGCCGACCTCCCTGACGAAGGCCAGGTACGGCGCCCACACGCGGTGGTGCTGCGTGACGGGCAGCGCCCGCAGCGCGCGGTCGAACACGCGGCGCGTGGCCGTCACGGCGCGCGTCTCGCGCAGCAGCGCGGCATAGTCAAGCCAGAGCCGCGGCATAGTGGGCAGCTGCGCGAGCGCGCGCTCGTAGAGCTCGGCCAGCACGCGGAAGGCCCGCGCGTCCGGCCGCTGGCCGCGCACCTCGCGCGCGTACGTGGCGTCCAGGCGCAGCTTCCAGAGCTTGTAGCTGCGCGGCAGCGCGGCCAGCGCGCGCTCGAACACGGCGGCCGAGGCCTCGCGGGTGGCGGCCACGGGATGCGACGGGTCCTGCAGCGCGCGCAGGTACGCGAGCCACGCGTGGAGCGCGAACGGCTGGCGAGCCACTTGGTCCTCGTGGTCGGCCAAGGCGCCGCTGATCTCCGGCTGCAGCGCGAGTTCGGGCGCGGGACCGCCGCGGTTAGAGGGATCGGAGGGAGGGGGACGCGCCAGGGGAGGAGGGAGGAGAGAGAGACGCACCATGGAGGAGCGGGGGGCCGCGCGCGGGGCCGCCGACGGGAGCTGCACCGTCGCCATTATCTACTGGTCGCCCAAACCGAAAACAGGCTTGGATGGAAAGGAAGGTGGTTTTCGGGAAATTGGTGTCAAAACACGTAGGCGACTAATGCAACTCAAAGTTTTGCTTTGCGTGAGAAGATTGTTTATTCCATCTGCTGCATCACTCTGACCGAGAACCAATGTCGCCTGCAAAATCGCTGCATGCATCGAGCCACTCCACAATGTGCCAAAACGAGCTGGAGATTGCGAGTCGACGCATATTTTCCACATCTACCGCAGGGATTTTCTCAACTACCCACCGAACGACCTCGAGGCGACCTCGGTCCACAGCAACATCACCCAGACGTGGCTGAAAGATCTCGGGGAAACGACCGAGCAACCACTCCAAGACATTAATGCTTCCTTCGGCGACTGCGCATCGTGCAATGCTGTGAGAAATGCTGTCACTGCGATTGACGAGCAACCACTTTACGACCTCCCAGTGTCCAGCGCCTGCAGCTCTCTCCACAGTGTCGCTCGGCCAGGTCCCGGCTTGGATTGAATCCATCCACTGGAGAACTTCTAGTCGACCGTACTCAGCCATCAATGTGACTCGCGCAGATGCACATCCGACAGGATCCTTGGCAAATAATAACTTGGCCAACTCAAGGTAGCCACTTCTTGCCGCACACCTAAATATTCGAGGGATGTCCCGGCAAACGTGCGGGCAGTTTCTCAACAACCACAGCAGCATTTCCGTATGTCCATTCAGTGCTGACAATGTGAAAGCCTGCATGGAGCATCCTTCGCTTCGATTGGCATGCAACCACTTCACAACATGCAAGTGATTCGCCCCTGCGGCTTGGTCCATCGCGCGTGAGCTGCATCCTTCGTTACGATGCAGGTGCAAGTACTCGACGATCTCTAGGTGCCCACATGCGGCTGCTTCATTCATCGCGCGAGATGTGCAACCCTTGGAACGGTTCAAATGAAGCCAGCGAACAATCTCAAAATGACCGTTCTGTGCTGCAGAGTCCATTGCAAACGTGGAGCAAAAATCCAAGTTCTGTAGAAACTGAATAATCTCAAGATGTCCGTTAGCAGCTGCTTCATCAATCGTGTTATTGATACACGGGCAGTCAGACACGCGATGCTGGTTTAGGATGCAAAGAATGTTGAGATGCCCGTTTGCTGCTGCCTTGATGAGCGCGGCGGACGTAAACCCTTCTCTTCGGTTCTCAAAAAGCCACTCCACGACGTCTTGGTGCCCATTGGCTGCAGCAAGGTCCATGGCATTGCTGCAAAAGTCATCAGGTCGGTTTTCGTGCAGCCATCGGATGATGCCAAGATGCCCACCGCCAGCAGCCGCTTCCGCCGCGCACATGAAGTACTGCCCGATCTCCTGGGCAATCGGGACTGCGGGGCGTTCCATCGGAGACCTCCACCCATATCTCGCGAGTCGAACACTAAAGCTTTGTCCGTTCTCCACGCGCGCATTGAGCCACGTGAGGACGTCGAGGTGTCCGCCGCCCGCAGCCGCAACGATCGCCTCAGCTGGGAACACGTCGTCCTCTTCTCGAAGCTCAAAAAGCCACTTGACAATCTCGAGGTGCCCAGCTCCAGCCGCGCTAGTGGTCGTCGACTCTGGGAATGTCCGGGGCTTGGGATACGCCGTCTTAGGCGCGTACACTTTGCGGCGCCACCACTTGAGCACCTCAAAGTCTCCGTTCCTAGCTGCGTCGTCAGCACTCAGAGGGTCCAGACACGCGTCCAGTCGATTGCACAGGAACTCCGCGAGCTCTGCGTCGCCACTGGCAACAGCGAGCGGGAGCGCGTCCTGCGCCATTTCCGCCTTCTCGAGCGCGGAAACCCCGCGATGGTCCGCCAGCGACCGCGCCAGCAGCCACGCGAGCCGCGGCTGCGCATTTTCCAGCGCCAGCGCCACGCTCCAGCGCCGCGACGGCCCCACGAGCGACGACACGAGCGCCACGAGCTCCGGAGCGCCGCGCAGGCGGAGGCAGGCGGCGCTCGCGGCCAGCAGCAGCGGTCGATCCGCGAGCATGGCGCCGGGAGTGGCGACTGGAGAATCCGCTGGCTGCTCCGATTTCGGAGAGGTGTCAAGCGGAAATAGGGAAAGATTTAGCGCCGCATAGGTTTCGTTTTTGTTTGGAGAAGCGGTGATTTGAGAGTATTTTGAGAATAATTAAATGATGGAGAGGTGAGATTTAGAACGAGGGCGTGGTCACTCGCGAGCTGACTTCAAGTGACACATCACCACTCGTGCAGTGGGCTCTGTGAGCGTTCACATGGGCCGGCGTGAAAATAGCGAGCGTGGCACGAAACTCCTTTTCGTGGCGCTAATTTTATGATCGCTGCTTGCAGTGCTTCTTGCTGCATTCCCACAGAATCGGCTGCCTTTGGAGTGGCGCAGCAGCCAACTTGCATAGCCAACTTGCATTGGATTGACGACCATGTCTGGCCCAGCTGCGTCCTCGCCGGCGGTCGCCAGTGTCGCGACCAATGCGACCGAGAGCTTTCGCAAGGTGTTCGTCTCGAATGAAGCGGAGAACGAACGGCTGCGGCGCGAGTGCAAGTACGCCAACAACTGCATCTCCACATCCAAGTACACGCTCTACAAGTAAGTAGCATTCTTGGTAGTTGGTTTTCATCTCTGTGGGAACACTGATTTTACGCGCCTGCATTGCTTTAGCTTTGTTCCAAAGATGCTGTTCGAGTTCTTCCGTGTGATCGCCAATTGTTACTTTCTCTTTATATCGCTGCTGCAAGTGTCAACAACATGGTCGCCCACCAACAAGTATACTACTGCAGGCCCGCTCCTTGTGGTGCTGGCGGTGTCTATGGTTAAGCAGGGTCTTGAGGATTTGAAGCGTCATGAAGCAGATAACCGCCAGAATGCCCAAAAGTGCCGAGTTCTGTCTCCCAATGGTGAAATCGTTGTTCGTGAGTGGAAGCAGCTGCAAGTTGGTGATGTTTTAGTTCTAAGCGATCGGGACGAAGCGCCCGCTGACATTTTTATCCTGTCTACATCGGAAGAAGAGGGCCGATGTTTTATCGAGACATGCAATCTTGACGGCGAGACAAATTTGAAGCGGCGTAATGCCATTGAATGCGTAGCGCAGTGCATTGGGTATCGGTCACTGAATGATCCACCAATACCGGAATTGGCTCTTTGTCGTGCCATCGCAGCTTTTCGTGCTTCTATCCAGTACGAGCTGCCCAATAACCGTCTCTATAACTTTACAGGACGAATTGAAATCCTCGCCAGCGGTGATGGCAAAAGTGAGACGGCACCCATAGGTCCTAGCAATATTATCCTTCGCGGGTGTAGTGTGCGCGGGTGTACATACACATTTGGCGCTGTGATTTTTACGGGATCCGAAACCAAGATTATGCAAAACGCGCGTGCAACCCCGTCCAAGCAAAGTAACGTGTATCGAATCGTGAACCGCTGTATCTTGCTTGTGTTTACCACACAGTTCATATTGTGTCTTATCAGCACGATCTGCAGTGCAATTTGGGTCGATAAATATGAATCACGCATGTGGTATTTGGGAGCGCTCGCATCTGACAAGGGGACAAGCAACAGCTTTGTGAGCTTCTTCACGTTCCTCATCTTGTACAATAACCTTGTTCCCATTTCGCTTTACGTATCACTCGACATGGTCAAGGTGACACAGGCCAAATACATTTCAAACGACCCACGCATGGAGCATAATGGCAAAACTGCACTTGCAAGGACCTCCGACCTAAATGAAGAGTTAGGGCAGGTGCAACACATCTTCAGTGACAAAACAGGGACGCTGACGCAGAACATCATGGAGTTTCGTAAGTGCTTCATTGCTGGTATTTCATATGGGTTTGGCACGACAGAGATCGGTCGAGCCGTTACCGCTCTCGCCAAAAAGTCAGCCTCGACGAGCGGGAAAGTGGCTGCAGACGCCAATGAAGAAAAGAACGACCCACGAGAGGCTCAAATTCACTTCAACCCGAAAATTCATTTTGATGACCCACGGTTGATCGACACTTTGAACAAAGGCGGACGGGACGCTGAAATGATTGATGACTTTCTGACAGTGCTGTCAGTCTGCCACACCGTTATCCCTGAGAAGAACGAAAGAGACGGGTCAATAGACTATCGTGCATCTTCACCTGATGAGGAAGCTCTTGTCAAAGCAGCTAAGTGCCTCGGATACGATTTTCTGACCCCGGCACCAGTGGTTGATGTGAAAATCACGAAAAAAAGTGGCGCTTCCTGTGTTCGACAGTACACCATCTTGAACGTGAATGAGTTCAACAGCACGCGCAAACGAATGTCGGTGGTTGCACGCACACCTGATCAGCGCTACTTTCTGTTTTGTAAAGGCGCAGACAACGTCATGCTACCGCGGAGTAAGCGCGACGTGCACACCACATTGCTAACAGAGGAGCTCAAACGATTTGCAAGCGAAGGGCTTCGCACTTTAGTGCTGTGCACCAAAGAGATTTCAGAGAGTGACTACCACACATGGGACAACAAATATCATGACGCTGTTACTTCGCTTACGGATCGTGATAGGCTGCTTGAAGAAGTAGCCGAGGAGATCGAAGTTGATATGAATGTCGTAGGCGCTACTGCGATCGAGGATAAGCTTCAGGATGGAGTCCCCAACACTATATTCAACCTCGCTAATGCTGGTATCAAGATATGGATGCTCACTGGAGACAAGGAGGAGACGGCTATCAATATTGCACACGCGTGTCGCCTCATCAACGACGAAATGCGGCTAGTATTTATCAACAGAGAGCACTTGCCTGATTTGATTCAGCAGATGGAGCAAGCGTACCAAATCCCAAAAGTGCAAGAGTACATCAAGACTGGAAGTGTATCGACTCATTTGGCTATCGTGTGTGACGGCAAGGCTATGGTACACATTTTCCCACCGGCAAATTCGTCAAACGAAGTCAAAGGAGTGGCAGCAGAGCTTGCCAGTAAGCTGGTTGCTATCACTAGTGTATGCCAAGCAGTTGTAGCGTGCCGAGTGTCGCCAGCTCAGAAGGCAGACATTGTGAATCTTGTAAGGTATCGATCGAAAGGAAAGAAAGTCATCACCCTTGCGATCGGTGATGGTGCCAACGACGTCAACATGATCCAGTCTGCACATGTTGGTGTTGGTATCTCTGGCCAAGAAGGTGTTCAAGCGGTGAACGCGAGCGACTACGCTATCGCCCAGTTTCGATTTCTTGAACGCCTTCTTCTCGTCCACGGACGTTTTAATTATCAACGCATCACCAAGGTGATCCTGTACTCGTTCTACAAAAATGTGGCGCTCGTTATCGCGCTGTTCCTCTTCAATTTCTACAACGGCCAATCAGGCACCAGTGTATTTGAAAGCTTTGTCATGGCCGGCTGGAACTTTTTCTTGGCCCTCCCTATCATCGCGATTGGTGTGTTTGATGAAGACGTGTCATCACAACAAGCTTTAGCACATCCTTCGCTCTATCTGGCTGGACAACGCAATGAAGGACTAAATGTTCAGCGCTTCGCAGCGTGGATCGTCAATGCAATTATCCAAGCGCTGCTGTGCTTCCTGTTGACCGTCTACGGCACCATTGATGTCGGTGGCCTTGGCGTTGGATTGTACCTTCAAGGCTCTGTCGTGTACTCTGTGCTCCTCATGTCGGCGAATCTCAAAGTGGTGCTCGAGACGCAATCGTGGACCAAATTCAACCGGATTTTCCTCGCCTTCAGTCTTCTGCTGTTCATCTTCTTCCTGCTCATGTACCCTTTGCTGGGCGATCTTGGACGAGACATGCTTGGCGTCTCGTTGCGGATGCTTGGCAGGTGAGTGGATTGTGTGAATGCATGATTATGCTTTGATTGCATGCTCTAACCTTTGACTGTGCAACTGCTTTAGCCCAATCTTCTGGCTGTACCTGCTGCTCCTGCCGCTCACAACTAACCTGATCGACATTTGTTTCAAGTAGTACGTTATCGTTGCCTTTTCATGCGAGCATTGCACACTTTTAACACTTGCTTGCGGTCGAACAGCATCCAGAGCATCTACTTCCCGACAGTCGCGACAATCCTGCGCGAACGGAACGCACTCCCGGCCAACGCAGCCCAGGTGGCGTGCGAGCCCATCGAGAACAAGCAAAGCCAGCGCAAGCGCTCGTCTCGCATCTTGTCGGCCTCGATCCCGCACATTGACGAGTGTACGTCGACTGCTGTCACGATGGTCGTGCCGCTGCACGAGCGGTTGGCACTCACGTCCCCTTGTGCTCTCTCAGACTCGGGCTACGCCTTCAGCTCCCCGGACGAGCACGCACAGCGAACGGACCGCGAGATCGCGTCACTTCGAGTGCTGCAGCTCAACGAGAAGCTGCGGTCCTTCGACCGCACGTCCGTGGCCTCGGCACACCCGGCTTCAGACCACCTGCCCGCGGTCTGATCACTAGCCTAGGGATCGCTGTTTTAGGGCACGTTTTGAGTTGAAATGGCGGTTTTCATGTTGACTGCAATGCCATTTGGTAAGCCCGTGCCAAGACGTCGGGTTTGTCGGGTTGCACTTCTTGTCGAATTGCGATTCTACATAGAGTATGTTCGTCACTACAACTTGTAGCCTACAAGTAGTTTGTTTCGCCGCAGGAAGATTCCGCTCCGTGCTTTGGAGCGTTGCGACTTTAGCATTTGCGTCGAGATTTGCCACGAGGGCGGTTGGATCCTGGAGAGTCTGGGGTCTGATGCGGATCCAAAAATCCAAAAAGCACTTCAACTCCGTCGCACATCCGAGCCTCGCGATCTTCCGACGTGACTAGTATCAAAATTTCGTTCGCACCACGTTCGCCAGCGCGGCTCTTGGCAGGATCGCGGTTTCTGCGAGTGGACGAACTCTGCCATCGACTTTCCTGTAGTGGCCATCATGATTTGCTCGAGGCGTCAACGGGGCAGACCGTGCGCGTTCGAACATCAGCGCGCGTTCCGGAAGGCGTGCCGTGCATGCAGGATATGAAGTGAGAGTGAGGCCGCGAGTGAGGCCTCGCAGGCGTCACACGCGTGTGCCTAGCAAAATCCTCGCTATTGTAAAGCTTTTCGTCCAGAATCGACCAAGCTCCCAAAGCGTCGATCCTGGCTATGATTTCCTCGCTGCTGGTCCCGACCCGTGCGCCTTCTAGAACTTCTCGAAGGACCTCCTTGTAGACTGGAAAGGAGGTCCGCTCGTTTCCCGACCAAAAGGCTGATCGTTGACTCGCGGGTGAGTGGACGCCCGTGTCGCAGCCGCAGCGAGGTCTCCTCGTCCAGCATGAGGCCACTCGTCGAGTGACTCGAGTCGACTCGACCAGAAGCCAACGAGAGCCACGTGATGCAAAATTTGGGCTGCACGGCCGCGCGAGCTGCTTGGAGGCCTCCTGTTGGCCTCGATTGGGCCCAGTGTGGGCCATTGGCACCCCGAAAGGCCGGCCGCGCTTGCAGTTGCGCGGCGCCGAGAGATGGGCGCGTGGCCCTGCTGGGCTCACCAAGACAGGCCAAGACAGGCCGCGCGAGGTGGCTCCACAAGTCCAGCGGCTGTATCCATGTGGCCCGCGTGGCTTCGGACTCACCACGGCCGGTCTCTCGTGCCGGTGGCAAGATCGGCCTTTGGCCTTTGGTTCAAACT
Organism: Phytopythium chamaehyphon; assembly: GCA_023334415.1. Classification (NCBI taxonomy): domain Eukaryota; phylum Oomycota; class Peronosporomycetes; order Pythiales; family Pythiaceae; genus Phytopythium; species Phytopythium chamaehyphon. The sequence goes on along the minus strand of JAASGX010000017.1, from coordinate 62,315 downwards.
CATCAACCACTGGGCTGCGTGGCCAACACTACCGATGCCAGCGAGCCAAGATCGCCGATGGCTCGAGCCTCGAGCGTCCCTTCGAGCCCCCGCGTTCTACTCAGGCGAGCGTCGCAGCGCCGGCGGGAAAATGCGTGCGGCGTTCTCGTTCTCGCGAGGCCCGCGACTCGTTTGCCTCGCTGCCCGTCGGTGTCGAGTGATCGGCGCGGCGTGTCAAAAAGCTTGAGGCGCATCACCTGCCTACACTAGGCCGCGCCCATCCCCACATAACCGATCTTAGCGTGGGCCACACGCGCTCTCGTCACAGACGCCTCTTCGCGTGCGAAGCGACGCCATGTGGACTGGTTTGACACGAGCGCCACTGTGGCCCATGTGTCGCCCGTGCCAAATCCAGCGCCACGACGGGACGCGCGGGCGAGCCTTTACCCGCCGCCGGTCAGCGACTCGGCCCACGAGTGGCGCTGAGCTGGCCAACGCTGTCGACCCCGCGGATATTCGCAGGCTTTCAGCACACGTGACGTGACGTAATGCGCGTCGTGACGTCGCGCTGGTCGGCGCCAAACTGTGACGCAGCGGCCTCAGCGCTGCAAACTGTGCAGGCGCGAGTGAGTCCACCCACAGTTCTGGGTGGCAGGCGTGCGTGTGCGTGAGTAAACCCGAAAACCCGAATCAGCCGCGAGCCGAAGCCGCCGCACCGAGTGATCCCCGCCACCGGTTCAAAGATTCTCCGTCGGCCTTCTCCGTCGGCCCCAAGCGGCGTCTACTAACTACAGCGAGCAGCGCGCCTCCCCGCCATTGAATGGCTCGCGCCAAAGATCCCTTGTTGGCGACTTGTTGTTGGCGACAGTGGAGCTGCTCGTTAGTGTTACTTACCTTATCGTGGTGTCGCCGCATCGTGAGGAAAAAAGAGCCAGCCGAGCGCGGCATACAAAGGCCCATACAAAGGCCCCCATTTTCTTTCTCGCAGTCGAGATCTTGAAGCGCGAGCTGGGAGGGGGCGGACATAATGAGCCCCTGATATCCAAAGCGGCGGCCGCTCTCTCGGCCTTGGCGTCCAAGGGCCAGGGCCAGCCGCTCGAGCTCTCAGCCGCTGGGATTGCTGGCGCCGCCACAACCAAAGCCGCCGGCTCGGACGCACGTCCAGCCAGCTCCAGCCAGCTCCAGCCAGTACGTTCCAGCCCCCGCTACCAGACCAGAGCGCAATGCCCGCGGCCGTGAAGGTGACGGTGGGCGCTGCCGGCAAGGTCGGCGACGGCGTGAACGCCTACTACGTGTTCCCGGTGACGTCGGCGAACGTGGCGACCGAGCCGCTGCAGGTGGATCGCCGCTACTCGGACTTTCTGTGGCTGCACCACCACATGAAGCGCCAGTGCGCGGGCTACATCATCCCGCCGCTGCCGGCCAAGGTCGTCGGGTTCCTGCAGGGCCCCGAGTTCCTCGAGCAGCGCCGCGCGGGGCTCGAGCGCTTCCTGCGCAAGGTCGTGGCCCACGACGAGCTGCGCGACTCGAGCTTCTTCCGCGCCTTCCTCGAGTGCTCGCAGGTCGAGCTCACGGCGCTCAAGGCCGACGCGTCGGCGGCGGGCGCCGCGCTCGACACGCCCAGGAACGCCGGCAGCCCCGCGTCCGAGGCCTCGTTCGCGTCCTCGCCAGGCGCGGCGCTCTCGCGCTCGTCATCCTTTACGTCGACGCCCACGTCCTTCGCGTCCGTCGTGCAGCAGACGCAGATGCTCAACAGCTGGTGGGGCAAGGCGCGCCAGCGGCTCGCCGAGAACAACCAGCTGCGGCTGCTGGCGGCGCGTGCGGGCCACGAGCTGCCGCGAGCCAACACGATCGAGGACCCAGTCTTCGACGCGCACGTGCAGTACCTGGCCGAGCTGGACGCGCAGGTGGCGCAGCTCAAGGCCAAGGTGCGCGCGGCCCACCGGCAGAACAAGCTCTCGGCGGGCGCCTACTGCGACCTCATCGAGTGCATGAGCGCCATGGCGGACGGCGAGGAGGAGCGTGGCGAGATGCCCGCGGCCTACTTCAGCGCCATGCTCGCGCTGCTAGACACGCGCGCGCGCCAGATGGACGGCGAGTTCGACAAGTTCGCCACGCGCGTCGACAGCCTCGCGCGGTGGGTCAAGGCCGTGCAGCGCGCCGTCGCCGTGCGCGAGGACCGCCGGCTGCACTACCAGGCGCAGCTGGCGGCGTGCCCGGCGGCCGACGCGGCCGAGAAGACGCCGCTGGACGACCAGCCGGACGAGAACAACAACGGCGAGCCGCTCGACAACGAGCTGCTGGAGGCCAAGGACGAGTTCGAGACGGTGCACGCGCGCGTCATGAAGGAGATCGCGCGCTTCCGCAGTGAGAAGGCCGTCGAGCTGCGCAAGATGTTCCTCGAGTTCGCGGCGCTGCAGGTGCGCTGCACCGCCGAGCTCAACGACGTGCTCGCCAGCAGCAACAAGACGCTCAACGAGCCGCTGCCGCCGCAGCTGCGCGCCACGGGCTCGACCTCCTTCTACGACTCGGCCTCCTCGGTTGGCAGCGGCAGCGGCGACGAGAACAACAACGGCGACGCCAACAAGGTCGTGCCCGCCGGCGTGCCCACCAAGTCGAAGTCGAGGGTAGACGCCGCCAAGGCCAGCCTCTTGAAGGCGCAGCAGGCGTACTCGGACGTGCGGCTGTAGGCGAGCGGCCGAGTGGGGGAATTGGTCTGCGGGGCTGCGGCGGACTCGGCTATTAGTTTGTCGCCTCCTCGGACGCGTGCGTGCAAGTGCTTCAACCGAATTGTTCAATACATATACCCTGTATATTGGCTACCTCACTCCTCTAGCTCATGACTCGACTGTCTTTGACGCTGCCTCGCTGCTCTTGGAGCTATGGATGCCGCCGAGGATGCCCGCAACCGCCTCGACATCGTCGTCGCTATACAGTAGCGTCATGAACTACATGAGTTCCACGTACTGTTGACTCAACAGCGATTGGGGTCGGACAAACCTGGTGTCGCACTCGTACCACCACTTGCCTCTTGCACACTCGCCTGCATCGTCCAGCACCAGCGAGGCGAGTCGGAGGCTCCCTGCAGCCACCACTGGCGCTGGAAACTGGAGCACTTTGGCGTCCAGCAGGCAGTCGCTGGCGAGTCGGAGCGCGTACTCGGCCGTCTCGCGCGAAAAGCTGGCCATCAATCTACGGTCAGATACTTCCTGTGTGAAAGCACTAGTGTAGCCAAGCAGCACCGCCCACCCATAGTGCCGCGCGTAGGCGAACAGGAACGGGAACGGCAGCTCCACGTCGACGTCGAACGCCAGCGCGCGCAGCACCGACTGCTCGGCGTTCAGCAGGCTCGTCTTGAGGTTCCGGTAGCGCTTCGTAGCCAGCCACGGTCAGATAGGCGCAATGCAGTGCAGCAGCAGCATTGCATACAGCAGGAAAGCCCTGCGCAACGCACCGATCCGGCGCCGAGCGGCTCGAGCGTGCCGTTCATGTGCGCGTGGGCCACGTTGGCGACGCTGCGCAGCATCCGCGGGCGCTCGCAGGTCTTTTAGCAGCCGGCAGAGTCGACAGAGTCAGCGAGCGACGTAGATCCTCCTCTGTAACAGCGCAGGCGCGTAGCAGTAACTGCACCTTGGTGACGACCAGGAGACAGGCGGCTGCAGCTATCTCGGCGTCCACCGAGGAGCTGCAGGATGTCGCCGTCAGCCCCAGCGCTTCGCCTCGGCAGGTTGAGACGGGCCGCACCTGTCAGAGCGAGAGGCGCAGAAGCGGTGCAGCAGCAGCAGCGCCGTCGACACGGCCGCGTGGCCCAGCGCCAGCGCGTCGCCGCAGCGCACGAGGAGCGCGCAGGCCGGTTCCATGAGGTTGCACTGGTATCACTTCGCTGCCGCCTTGGTCTGACTATAGTATAGTGATTCCGAGTTCGGGGACCTGTAATCGAGGCATCCCCACGAGCCAATCAAACGGCACTAATATCCGAGTTTCAGCCAATCGTACTTCCCCAAATTCGCGCGGGAAACCGCCCGCGTCTTCACACCTGGGCGCTCAAGCGTTGGCTCGGCTCGCCCACTTGGCAAGCGAGCGAGCGCTCGCTGCATCAACACTTCGAGCCCCAGAAGCGATGGCGGACGCAGCGGAGGCGGCGGGCGAGCGGCCCGAGGCGGCGGCGCCCGACGCGGCGCTGCAGGAGAAGCTCGTGAACGAGGAGTACAAGATCTGGAAGAAGAACACGCCGTTCCTCTACGACCTCGTCATGACTCACGCGCTCGAGTGGCCCTCGCTGTCGGTGCAGTGGCTGCCCGGCTGCCACACGTGCGTGGCTCTCTCCCTGTGTGTTCGTGAGGGGAGGCGCTGACCGGTGGCTTTCGTCGCCTCCAGCGCCGCGGGGGACGACTTCTCGGTGCACAAACTGCTGCTCGGCACGCACACGTCGGGCGCCGAGCAGAACCATCTCATGATCGCCGAGGTGCGCCTGCCGCTGGAGGACACGGAGATCGACGCGCGCAAGTACGACGAGGAGAGCCAGGGTGCGTCCAACAACCAGCCTCATTGTATCTCTTGGTAAATGGCGACTAACTCAAGATGCCGACAGAGCTGGGCGGCTTCGGCGGCGTGTCGGGAAAGGTGGAGGTGCGCATCCGCATCAACCATGACGGAGAGGTCAACCGCGCGCGCTACATGCCGTCCAATGAGTTCATCGTGGCCACCAAGACGATCCACGCTGAGGTGCACGTGTTCGACATCTCCAAGCGCCCGTCGCAGCCCGAGGAGGGCGCGGGGTCGGACCCGGACTTTCGCCTGCTGGGCCACACCAAGGAGGGCTACGGTCTCTGCTGGGACCCGCACGAGCCCTACCACCTCATCAGCGGCTCGGACGACGCTGTCGTTTGCGAGTGGGACATCACCAATGCCGGCAAGACGGTCCAGCCGCTGCACAAGTACACGGGTCACAGCGATGTGATTGAGGACGTGGCTTGGAACATGCACCACAAGAAACTCTTCGGCTCGGTCGGCGACGACAAGAAGCTGCTTATGTCCGTCCCCGTCATGTTGTGAATGCTGTGGGATGAGGGAAACTAACGATTGTCGGATGCAGTTGGGATATGCGCTCGGCCAGCTACGACACCCCTGCGACCACCGTGTACGCACATGCTGCCGAGGTTAACTGCGTGGCCTTCAGCCCGTTCAGCGAGTACCTCGTGGCGACCGGAGGCGCCGACAAGGTCGTGAACCTGTGGGACATGCGCAACATGAAGGCTAAGCTGCACGCGTTCGAGGGCCACAACGACGAGGTGTACCAGGTCCAGTGGTCACCGCACAACGAGACCATTCTGGCGTCGTGCTCGTCCGACCGCCGCGTGCACGTGTGGGACATGAGCAAGATTGGCGACGAGCAGAGCCCCGAGGACGCCGAGGACGGCCCGCCCGAGCTGCTGGTGCGTACTCTACTGATTTGGACAGAGGTGATCTTTGACTAAACCGAGCTGCGCTCGCTGTTGCTCTCACAGTTCATCCACGGCGGCCACACGTCCAAGATCTCGGATTTCTCGTGGAACCCGAACGACCCGTGGGTGGTGGCGTCCGTGGCGGAGGACAACGTGCTCCAGATCTGGCAGATGGCTGAGAATATTTACAATGAAGAGGACGACGGCGAGCAGGAGGAGGTCGCCGAGGACGAGCTCGAGTAGGTAGGCGGCCGCACAAATTCCACGGGCGGTCCATGTGGCCCATGAACAATGAACACGTAGATCTTCCAGCGGCGCCGAGTGCGCCGCCAATTATCCACCCAAGTCTGCATGATGTGTGTACTGGCAGCTCTGCTTTGAAGGGTTCCTCCTTCCTCGTCGATGTGGCCGCAGCTGGCGGCATCATCCACGCGCCTGCCAGCGTCATCCGTTGCATGGAGGCGAGCCATCCCGGTACCCCGCGAAAACGCATGGTTGGTCGAGTGACTCGCGTCGTGCGTGGCAGTCAGTCTCACTTCAGTTCCCATCGACTCGTGAGTGATCACCATGGCGACTAGCGCGGCCCGCGAGCGCCTGTATGGCGCCATCTTCGACCTGGACGGCACGCTGCTGGACACGGAGGGCATCAGCAAGGTCGTCATCAACCGTCTGGTGGGCCGCTTCGGCAAGGAGTTCACGAGCGCCAACCAGAAGGCCATTCTGGGCCGCCCCGCCGCCGAGTGGACCCGCATGGTGCTGGGCTTCGCCGAGATCCCCGAGAGCGAGCTGTCGCCCGAGCAGCTCTCCCGCGAGTGGGAGGACGGCATGCGCGAGCTCATCGCCGACTGCCCCGAGATTCCGGGCGGCATCGAGCTGCTCGCCAAGCTCAAGGCCGCCGGCGTGCCCATCGCGCTCGCCACGTCCTCGAGCTCGTCGGTGGTCGCGACGAAGAAGGAGCACCACCCGGAGCTCTTCTCCTACTTCGACGTCGTCGTATGCGGCGACGACAAGGCCGTCAAGCAGGGCAAGCCCGCTCCCTACATCTTCCAGGCGGCGGCGCGCCGATTGTTCAAGCTGGACGAGGACGCCGAGCAGCTCCCGCAGTGCGTCGTCTTCGAGGACTCAGTCAACGGCGTGACCGCAGGGAACTCTGCCGGCATGTACACGATCGCTCTGCCCGACGTGCGAATCCACACGGAGGCGAAGGACCGCGAGCAGCTCTTTGCTCACGCCAACGAGATGATCGAGTCGCTCTCGCTCTTCGACCTCGACAAGTACGACTGGCAATTGTGAGCGTGAGTGCAAGATCTTGAGGTCATGTCAATACAAACGATAGAGTTTGCCGCTGGAGTCTCCATCTTCACAGCATTGCATCCCGTAAAAATAGAGGCCATGCACGAGGTAGCCAGCACAGCATTGCCCAAAGTGTCAGAATCGACCATGCCAGGTGCCCGAAAAACATCAACGACGGCTTCAAATGCTCCTGATGGTGTCAAGGATGCGTTCGCAGCATGGCTGAAACAACTGGAAGGCGATGATGCGCCCGATAAGGTGTTGGCAGCGTTGCAGCCACGACGCCGTCATATCTCGCGTGCAGAACGCAATGCACAAATCGATCACGCACAACAGTCGACGACTGCGAGCGCCCAGAAGCGATCCATCGTAGTAGAAGCAGTCAATGCAACCATCACCCAGTGCAAGGAAAACTCAAGCAGGCTTCCGCCAATCGACAGGGTAGCCGTAAAGCTTGCATCCGCACAAAGGAGGCATCAAGCGCTCGTGGATCAAGCGAGCTACGCAGCACTTAGCAGCTCGTATACTTCAGACATGTCACCAGGGCTGAATTTCCTTGTCCGTCTCACTGATTCCGTCGTATTAGGATATGTTGGGGCGCGAGCAAAGGCTGCAGTCGAACCGAATGAAACTAACACAAGTGGAAAAATCATCGTGTGTGAATACGAGCTACGGAAATTTCCTGTTCAAATAGTTCCAACGCTGCTTCGGATCCGGCAGTCCACACACCAGAGTTCCCAATCTAGTCAACGCAGGTGGTTTATGGCGTTGCTTGCATGCCGTGATCTGAACGATGTCGACGACGGTGAAGGCCCCACCACTAGTATTAGGTCAATACCGAATTCTTTATCAGGAAAACTTTCCTCAAAGCCCGCACGCGAATGTGCACTTCATATTCGCGTATATATGCTGAAATCACAGCCTAAAAAGGCGAGCAACGATTCGTTGTCATGCGATTGTCGTCGAGAACTAGTGCGCGCGCTGCTATCTTCCTGGGTATCAATGTCCGGTGGTGGCGTATTTGGCAGCGGAGTTCGCGCTGTTCACAAGAGAAAACAGCGTGCTTGTGTTAATGGATCATTCAGCAGCACGAACAACTCCGTAGTGCGGCTTCTTCGGTCTGTCGAAGAAGTCGAGGATGCAGCGGATGCGCTGTGTAGTGAATTTAACAGCCCCAATACCAGACATCGGAAACCCCAAGTCGGCGGCAGTGATCCGTCACTCGATAACAACGCTGAGCACAATGATGCTTCGCAGTTAGGGATCGTAATCGAAACCATTCAACCGTACATTCCAAGCCGAAGTACCCTCCACAGTGGTACAAACAACAAAACTTTTGCAGCTGAGCGAAGCGCATGGATTGCTCGCTGTTCATTCCGAAAGAAAGAGAGCAACTCGTCGACGGTTTGGATCTTGTCAGGAGGTGGCGAGCCAGCAACCAGTTTAAATGGGAATAACCCAGAAGTTTCACTCGTTGTGGACGAGCAATCCGACTCCTGCCAAATTGTCAAGTGCACTAGTTCTCAATCATGGACGGAGCCACGCTTACTTACGGCGTCTTTGGCACCTGAATTGGAACGCATTCTTAAGATGTCGTTTAGAGAGATTGTAGTTGATATGATTCAGGGAACCGATGGTAGTTGGTGGCTACTGCAAGTAAAGGCATTTGAAATTCGACATCAAGAAGGGCCACCTCTACGCCACGATGATCCTGGGACTCGTCGAACAAAGTCAGCCCCAGAAAAACTAGGTGGTTCGTATGTCGGCTCCACAATGAAATATCGCAAATGGCGATGTGCTGGTCGCTATTGTACTGCGATACATAGCGAGCCACCAAGCGACTTATCAATGCTTTCGATGGAGGACAGCGCAACTGAACCAAGTGGCTACCTAAGCTTGAAGGTTGTGCGTAGCTGTGAGTTCGTGGACAACTACTACTGCAGGCGAGATGTGAGCCTGGGAGGCGGCTTCGAGAGCTTTTCATCGGCACTAGCATTTCACTTGCAACACGAGTTACCAAAGAAAGAAGCGCGGCAACTTTATGAGTCTCAGCCACTTTGTAGTTCCTGCATGCGTCGGTACTACCAACTTCGAGAGCAGTTGGATCAAACCCAATTGAGCGAGTCTAAAAGAGAATCTGCGTTAGGCACTAGCAAAGTGTCATCAACGACAAAACCAACCAGGCAGAACGCGAGCATGGGAAATCTGCAACTCACTAAACCTCGACTTCTGCCTACACTACAGCCAGCAATAGACCAGGATACTACAAGCAGTTCAAAACCAATCTATACAAGCGCATCCGCTCCTGCTCTAATGGATTCGCCTCGAGGAACCCAACATTCTCGTGGTGATTATACTACACACAAATCACCGTCAGCGGCGAATTATGCGGAGCAACTCGCGGCTATGGACAAGCTCCTCGAAATCCAGACGTCAGACGATGAAACAACAAAGAATGTAGCGAATCCCCGTAGCAGCAACCCTGTTTGTGATGATGTTTATGCAAGAATATTCAGCCCGACCGACCAGCAGCGTCGCGTCGACGCTATGTGGCAGAGCATCGCGCCAAAGTCGCTTGATTTTGACCTGAACCAGAAATCGATGAACCAGTCATACAACAACTTTTCAGTTGCAGACGAGCTACGGCGAGTACGTGAGGAGAGTTCAAACGACCATGCGGTATTGGCAAGAGTGGCCAAGGAGGCTTTGGGGTGTTCAAACCCACCGTTACTTCCTACACCCACCAAGAAAATTCACCAAATACGTTTGACAGACTGCCGCATTTTGTTTAGCGATGAAGCACTGAAGGATCGACTTGTCAAAGACGCTACAGATGCGATCTGCCAGCGCGGAGAAAAGGTCTGCTTCGTTGTCATCCCTGAGGGGAGCAGTGTAGAGAGCGACGGTTTGCCCGGCATTGCATTGCGATCACTGCTGCTTGATGTCAAGGACGCACTTGCTGCCTTAGGCCGAGTACTAAGCTCTACTCCACAGATTGTACACGAAGCAAGTGGTTGCATTACAATGACCGTAGAGTGAATGCATCCATCGTGGCTAAAATTTACCAGATAGATTGATGAATCCGAGCATTCGGGAAATTTGTTGTGGCACTCGATCTAATTCTCTTCGGCGTAGTACTCTGGGTACTTTGCAACGTGCTCCAACATTTCACGCTCTTGCTCCTGTCACGGGCATCACGTGATGAGCAACAACATTAAATTGTATCAGATCAATGTCCTCAACGTACCAATAGATGCGGAGTTTTCACGTCGTACACATCTTCGAAAAGAGTTGTGAGCGCAGGTGGGCCTTTAGTCTCCGCTTTCTGCAATGCAGCGAGAACATTCGTCCGCTCGTTATCGCGCAAATGCTGGTCTTGTTCATCAGAGATCCATCCTCGGCTCTGTACCGCAAACATCAGGTAAGTAACGCTGAAAAAGTGGAGCGCGCCAACGCACTGCACTAACCTGGAGGTATAGCTTCGTGCGATCGATCGGGTCGAAACTCTCTTTCCAGTGCTTAATCTCCGCAACTTCGCGGTAGCGCGTAGAGTCGTCCGAGGTTGAGTGGTGGCCTTGGCGGTATGACATCGCCTCGATCAAAACTGGGCGTTTGTGCTCCATGATGTATTTGCGCGCCTCGCGAGTCGCAACATGCACAGCAAGGAAATCGTTGCCGTCGACACGCATCACAGGGATGCCATATCCAGCACCACGGGATGCTATGCCGTCTCCTCGGAACTGATCCATGGTGGGAGTACTAATCGCGAAGCCGTTGTTGCGGCAAAAGAACAGGATCGGTGCCTCCTTAGTAGACGCAAAATTGAGTGCGGCATGAAAGTCACCCTCGCTTGCTGCTCCCTCGCCAAAGTAGCAGACTGAAATGCGGTCTTCGTTCGCGAGCTTGAACCCGTAGGCAGCGCCGACAGCCTATTGTAGCAAATGTTCTTCAGACAGGAAGAAGGCTGTAGCCGCTACCGGTATTGCATTAAGCATAGTTACCTGTGGTAGCTGCGTCGCGAGCGGAGACGAAATGGTGTGATGGTTGAATCGACGCGAACCGTAGTGGACTGGCATTTGGCGGCCTTTGCCGTGTCCATCCTTGTTACTGAAGCACTATAGCGAGCCACCGTTAGAATGTCGAAAAAAAGTAACGATCGATCACGCGGCAGTACCTGGTCGGCAAAGTTCTCCAAGGTGAACCCGCGCCACATCAGCACGCCAGGCTCGCGGTACTGCGCGAACACCATGTCCCCTGAATGACGCAAACTACGTGTTAGCGCTAGTTTGTCGGCAAGTATGTCTCGAAATACTAAGCAGAACTATACCGAGTCGAATGGCCGAGGCGCTGCCAAAAGCGATCGCTTCCTCTCCGTACGACGTCATGTAGAAAGAGATCCGGCCCTGCAGCCAAGCAAACGCGTAAGCACTCAATAGTTAATGTACCAATTTGGTGGCGACCCACCTGTCGTTGGGCGTCATAAAAGATGTTGTCCATCGCCTGCAAGCTCGCCAGCAGTCAGCACACGACCGCTCTGCAATTCCCGGCAAGCAGGCTCACATTCAGGCGCAGCATGCCGCTGTAGATCTCCGTGCACAGGTCGCGGCCGAGCTCTGGGTCTGTGGCGCCGTCCACCAGCTTTCCCTCCTCGTCCAGAACTGCCCAAACCCCCGTAAGCCCCCAGAACCCACCTCTCTTATAACAGGAGAAACGCACTGCGGAAGCAGGACATGGGCGCCTTGTCCAGCGGGTCGTGCACCTGCAGCGTCGACACGAGCGGCATCTTGGTGCCGGGGAAGTGGCCTGCAGGCAATGCCGGAACTCTGTCAGTTGGGCTCCGTTTTCGCCCGGAGGCGCCTCAAAACGCGCCGAAACGCGCCGAAACGCGCCGCGCACCAAGCGACGACAGCCCGCGGGCTCCCGAGCGGCAGCGGCGGCCTACAGCGCGACCCAGAGCAGCAGCAGCGAGCATCTCTCCAGTCTCCGGCTCGTCTCGAAGCGGAAGCGATAATGGGGCGTTGAACAACGGCCGGTCGCTAAATCTTCAACGTCAACGAGGCTGATTTGACGAGCGGCGGGATTGGCCGAAAGTGGGAGGGTTTTCAGCCAACAGGCGTAATTATTTTTTCGGCCAATTATATTAATAGATTGCAATGTTTCGCCCAATCGGCGCTCGCTGCGCTTTGACTGGTGCGCGCTGCAATCAACAAACGGCGCGGTCGCCGCAGTCGCTCGCTGGTCGCCTCGAAGCTCAGCAGCAAGCGCCAGCCGTAGCGTACGTGGAAGCGATGGCCAAGAGCCTGCGGTCGAAGATCAAGCGCCGCTTCCGCACGGAGCTGCGCAAGCGCATCGGCGTGCCGCACCAGCAGGCGCAGGAGGCCAAAATCCAGGAAAACCTCCAGAAGGCGCTGCAGGCCCAGGGTGAGCGCTCTAATGCTGTAGTGGTGACTTAAATGGGGGCTGACGGGCGAGCGCAGGAGCGGGAAAGTCCGTGTTCGAGCTCAAGAAGCTCATGGGATCGGCCGCGGCGCCCGTGGCGGCGACCGACGCCTCCATGGAGAACGAGGCGGCCGCGGGCTCGCTGGCCGAGGCCGAGGCCGAGCTGCTGAACACGCAGGCCGAGGCGGCCAGCAAGCAGGCGGCCAAGGACAAGAAGAAGGCCGACAAGAAGCTTGCCAACAAGCGGCGGAAGAAGAAGTTCATGCACTTCCACACGCTGCGCAAGAAGGGCGTGTAGGCCCCCAGCGCGTGCGTATGTACGCTACTTGATATGGTAATGAATGTGCATTGGCAGCCAGCAGCTCGCCTCACTCGTCGTCCCAGTCGGACGCCTCCTGCGCCGGCTGGAACGCCACGCGCCTGTCGTACTGGAACCCGCGCTCGCCCGGCCGCACGCTGTTTTGCTCGAACACGACGTCCATGCGCTGCTTGGCCTGCCGTAGCTGCGTCTCCGACACGCGGTTGTAGTCGGCCTGCGGCAGCGGCAGCGGCGCCACCTGCGCGCCTGCGACTTGTGGCGCCGACTGCTCCATCAGCCGCGCCACGAGCCGCTCCAGCTGCAGCCTTCAGTCAGTCCTCCGCCCTCTAGCGCCGCTATCTCATCGGCTCAGCCGACCTGTCGCGCGGACACCTTGCCGCCGCTCAGCAGCGCCGCGTGGCGCTCCGTGATCTCGTCCACGACGCTCCTCGCGTCCTGCTTCCCGCCGTTTCCCGGTCAATTTCCAGTCAAAATCGGCCGGAAAAGCGCCGCCAGCGCACCCGCGGGCCCCGCGCGAGGCTCGCCGACAGGTCCACCTCGTGCAGGAACAGCTGCCGCCGCCGGGGCGACCGCACGTACTCGACGATGATGGCCGGCGGGCGGAAGCGCAGCGCAAGCCGCGTGGGCTCGACCGCCGAGTTGGTCGCCATGGGTTGCCGGCCCAATAATAGGAATATCCGGCCGCGTTTCCCCACAACGCGAAAGATCCAAGGAGCCCAAACATGACGGCCTTCGACCCGGAGAACGTGTTCCTCAAGATCATCGAGGGCCAGATCCCGAGCTTCAAGATCTTCGAGACGGAGCACGCGCTCGCCATCCTCGACGCCTTCCCGCTGGTAGCGGGCCACGCGCTGCTGCTGCCCAAGGCGCGCTACGCCACCGTCTCCGGTGGGTCCAAGCGCTGAAATGTGCATTTTATCCCTCCTAAAGCGAGGTCCATGCGTTAATGCGGACCGCAGCGATGCCCGCGGAGGTGGCCGCCGACCTGTTCAAGGAGCTGCCGCGCCTGGCCAGGGCCGTGCAGGAGGTGGGCAGTCCAGACGAAAGAAAATGGAGGAAGGGAGAGCTGCTAACGCTCGACCACTGCAGGCCACGGGCTGCGACGGCGTCAACATCGTGCAGAACAACGGGCCCGCGGCGGGCCAGGCCGTATTCCACGCGCACGTGCACGTGATCCCGCGCTTCGAGGGCGACGGGCTGCTCAAGGTGCCCGCAGGCAGCGCCATGATGTCCAAGGACGACGGCGCCGCGATGCTCGCCAAGATCCAGGAGAAGCTCTGAGCGGCGGTGCCGCACCCGTTGCTCGGGAAGACCGTCACCTCGAGTGCGGAATTCCTGTCATCATCATCAACACGCTCACGTGAAACGACATTCCTTGGCCTGCAAGGTGCTCGCACTTTGGTATTTATACGCTCACCAGATTGTTGTGGCAATTCGGGCATAATGTTTCCACGCCAGCTATAAACAGCATCGTTGACCCCCTGCGGCACTGCGCAGCGAAGGGGGTGGCAGTCTATATGGAGGCGATTGCTCCGTATCCTTTGCCAAGTTTAGCGCTGGCTCGTAGTCCCATGTCGGTCCGCCCTGGTCTCGCTCGCAGGTCCAAGTGCATTCGACGACGCGCTCGACCAGAGCAGAGCGGATTCCTCTCGGAGCTTCGCCGCGTCTCGGTTGCACAGTGGCAACGTTAGCGATGATGGAGCCGGCCGAGGGCGGCGAGTCCTATGCTCGGCGTGGCTCGTATCAGGGCGACAACGACGATCCGGATGTCAACTATCGCGCACTCGAGATCGACGGACAGTCTCCAGTGTCCGGGAACGGCGGGGGACCTCCGCTGTCGCTTGCACTTGCCGCTGATGCGCTCGGAGATTCCATGCAGTCAGTTATGACTGCCGGCACATTCGAGCGAGGCTCGAACGGTACAGGAGGGGCTGACGTGGATCCCCGAGCCAGTGTTCTCAGTGGTTTTGGGACGAGTGGAAGTGGTGGAACTCTTATGACGGACGCCAACGCGCGCTGCGTTTACGTGAATGACCCGGCAAAGAACCTGGCGGCGGGCTTTTGCGACAACAAGGTGGTTACTGCCAAGTACACGAAGCTCAACTTTATCCCTCGCTTCTTCTTCGGGCGGCTCTCGCAAGTGGCCAACTTTTACTTTTTGTTGGTCGGTGCAGGCCAAATAATTTCGTCCATCTCATCGACGCAAGGCATCCCGTACCAGTGGATTGTGCTGGCAATTGTGCTATCAGTTGATGCTGTCTTCGCTGCCATTGAGGACAGCGCGCGACACAAAGCCGATGCCAAGATGAATGCCCGCACAGCTCAAGTGTTCGACGCCAACTCACCCACATGCTTTCGCGAGGTCATCTGGAGAGATGTTCGTGTAGGCGATATCCTCAAGGTCTCCAACTACGAAGCTATCCCGGCTGATGTTCTACTCCTTGCAGTTTCTGAGCCGGATCCAACCGCGCCGGTGGGTATTTGTTTCGTCGAGACAAAGTCTCTCGACGGAGAAACCAACCTCAAGGTGCGTCAGGCGCTCAGCTGCACGTTTTCGCAGCTCGGCGATCCTCGGTCGCTCGGTCAGTTGCCTGGACGTGTCATCTGTGAAAAGCCGAACCACGACGTCAACAACTTTTCGGGTCGATTTGAGCCTCAGGACGGACTTACTATCCCTGTTGATCTGAAGAACGTTGCGTTGCGCGGCTCTGTGATCCGCAACACACCGTTCGTTTACAGCCTTGTTCTGAATACTGGATCCGAAACAAAGATTATGCAGTCGGCGACTGCTACGCCTTCCAAGACCAGCAAGATCCTTGCAATTGTAAATCGCGGAATCGGCATCTTGATGGCAATCTTGATTGCGCTATGCGTGCTCGGGGCTGTGATATGCAGTGTCTGGGTCGCACAGAACCATAACGGAGCGACATATTTGATGCTCGACGACTTAAGTGGAACCGCACCGTTCCGGAATGATGTCCTTGGATGGTTCATCTACCTCGGTTACTTTTGGATCCTCATTGCATCCTTTGTCCCCATCACATTGTACGTAACAATTGCCATCGTCAAGAGCTACCAGACATTCTTCCTCAATCGCGACATTGAAATGTACGATCCTGTGACCGACACACCCGCACTAGTCCGCAATGCCGATCTTAATGATGACCTAGGGCAAGTCACACACATTTTCAGCGACAAGACCGGCACACTCACGGCAAACGAAATGGACTTTCGCAAAATGTGCGTCAACGGCGTGTCTTATGGACGCGGTACGACGGAGATCGGACGTGTTGCGCAGCGTCGGTTGGGAAAAGAATTGTCGGCAAGCGATGTCCTTGCCGACAACACGCCTTGTGATGAGAAGGTTGAGAATGTTCGCTTCATTGACCCATCAAGTGATTTTATTCGCGATAGTGATCCGAGAAACAATCCTGTTCAAGCCGCGTGGATCGAAGCCTTCTTTGTACACCTAGCTGTTTGCCATTCTGTTGTGGTAGAACAGCGTGAGGCCGCAGCGGATAGTCATAAGACCGGTGCTAGCGACGAACCGACGACTAATTTTTCGGCATCGTCCCCTGACGAGCTTGCGCTAGTGTCGGGTGCGAACTTTTTTGGGTACTCGTTTGTTGGGCGCAAGAACGGCGCAGTGTCGATTAAAGTGCCGGATCACCAAGCCACTCCTCAGTTCCAGTATCCACAGCAACAGCCTGTTTACTATCACAAGCAGCGCGAGCTTGTGTACGAGCTCCTGGAAATGATCGAGTTCACAAGCACACGCAAGCGAATGTCTGTACTCGTAAGGACTCCGGACAAACGAATTCTATTGCTTACCAAGGGTGCTGATGCTGTCATCTTCCCTCGGCTGCACTCTGAAAACTGCGACCCAGAGATTGTATCGGTCACCACCCAGCACCTAGAGCGATACGCTACAGAGGGCCTACGCACACTTGTGATTGCCCAAAAGGAAATTCCAGAGGAGGCTTACCAGGCATGGTCGGCCGACTATCGAGCTGCACTGTCTGACTTGGAGGAGGTTGCAAAGCAGAAACGTGGTGACCCGAACCGAATTGAGGATCTGGAAGAGTGCTTAGAGTTTGGACTTGAGCTTCTTGGTGCCACTGCTATCGAAGATCGCCTTCAAGATGGCGTGACAGCAACGATTGCGGATCTGGCGAAAGCTGGTGTGAAAATCTGGATTTTGACTGGTGACAAGGAGGAGACGGCCATCAATATTGGATTCGCATGCCAATTGCTCAACAATGACATGGAGCGGCTTATTATCAATGCGGACAGCGTACCCACTTCCTCTGCATTGTATGACCTGCTGCTAGAACGCTGCGTGGTCGCTCGTAGAAACACTAGCGGTGGAAGCCGAAGCCAGGCAATCATTATTGACGGTAGCAGCCTCAGCATGGTTTTCTCACATCACCGACTTAGTGACCTGTTCCTTGAAGCTTCCCAGCACTGTGCCGCCGTCATTTGCTGCCGTGTATCACCAAAGCAAAAGGCGCAGGTTGTGCGCTTATATAAAACAAATGTGCAAGGTTGTCGCTCGCTCGCGATCGGCGATGGGGCCAATGACGTCGGTATGATTCAGGAAGCTCACATCGGTGTTGGTATCTCGGGACATGAGGGTATGCAGGCTGTGAACGCGAGCGACTTTGCTATTGCGCAGTTCCGTTTTCTCAAGCGCCTGCTACTTGTGCACGGTCATTGGAACTACCGGCGTATGGCCAAGCTCGCGGTTTACATCGTGTACAAGAACATTATCCTCTACACGGCTGAATTTGTGCTCAGCTTGCTCAGTGGAGGTTCTGGCACTCTGTACTACAACAACATGTGGATCAACGGGTACAACGTTTTCTGGTCATCTATCCCCATTTCTGTCGTCGGTGTGCTCGAGCAAGATTGCCCGGCTTCAATTGCTATGATTTTCCCGGGTTTATACCACAACGGTGCACAGGGCGAGCTTTTCAGTCTGCGCATATTCACGCAGTGGATTCTTGAGGCTTTGTACGAAGGCGCTGTTTGCGCTTTGGCTCCAGCGCTACTGGTCGGACAAGTGGACTCACGAGGCGTTAGCTACTCTCGAGATGTATGCGGCGGAATTTCGTACTCATGTATGATCATGGTTGGCTGGGCAAAGCTTGCCCTCAACATGGTTGCGTGGAACTATGTGACTGCCGCATCATTCGCCTTTTCCTTCGGCTTCTGGTATCTATCGGGCTATATCATCTCGGTTGGGTTCCCGACTTCTGTTTCGGACGTTGCCTTCCCGTACCTCTTCACGCTACCTGAGTTCTATTTGATCGCGTACATCTGCTTGCTGCTGTGCCTCGGTCGCGATATTCTCTACAAGGCGTACAAGCGCGAGATGCGGCCCGAGTACTACCACGTCCTCCAGGAGTTTCACATTCAGTCGACAAAGGCTTGCGAGGTCGCGTTGACATCGTCGGAGCGCGTGCAGTGGGAGCCGCCCGAGCTTCGCTATCGCCGATTCGAGACCAACCTGGCAGAAGTAAAACCTGCGTTTGATCAAATTGAGCAACAACAAGCGCTGCTTGCTGGTCGCCGGATCAGTGGTGTCAAGCCCAGCGGTGCTGAAGATCGCCACCGTGCATACACTGGGTTTGCGTTCTCCACGCAAGTGCTGGAAGACCGGTTCTTGAACCCACTCCGTGATATGGTGCTTCCGGTGCGAGGCGTTGCAAGTGCACTAGGTACTCGATTCCGCCACGGTCATCATAACGGCCAAGAAGATGCAGGCAAGACTTTTGAAGATCGGGTACGCGAGCTTCCCGTTGAGCAGCAAGAGATCTATGAGATCCAGCGTTTCCAGGTTTTTACTGGTTGGGGCTCATCGCAAGGTCATCTACTCGTTACGGACCCGCCGCGATTCACGAACTCTGATATGTCGGATGGAGCAGCAACCTTCAACCTTCATGACTGGGTCATCGATACTTCCTTTGGCGGCACGGGCATTGGAATGACGACAGACGAGTGGCAATACGCGACCAAGTTTAAAGACTTCCTCCGCGAGGATGCAGCTCGACGTCGTGCCGCGTCCGCAGCAGCGGCAGGCAAGCCACGCCGACGAATTAAGAAGAAGCTCAACAAGCTCGTTGGTCGTGCTGTTCGTCGACGCCGTTGGGTCCGCAAAGACAAGGTGTTGTCGGACATTGTCGCCGCTATGGCAGTCGCTGATGGGGCGTCGCAGGCTCCTCTATCTGGAGGAGACTACGCTCCTGCCGAATCGACTTCATCAGCAAGTGCATCGTCGTCGGCGCTGCAGCTCACGTTGCCACTCCCGCTTCCCCCTCTTTCGCCTATGGCAGAGGGTGATGAAACAATGTCACCACTCCCACCTCCACCCTACACCAGCATGACGACGCCTTCAGCGAAATCGATGTGAGAGGAAACTTCGCCCATAAACCCAAAACGTATAGACTGCATTCTAAGCACTTATTTAGCGATCAATCTTAGATAATTTAGCTACGACTGAATTTCCAGATCGTTGCAGGGGGCTTCCTTCCTCATGAAAGCAGAGCGAAGCGCAACGGGAGGTCCACGCGGTCAAAGCACGCGAATGTGACTACTAACGTCACAGCCATCATGTACCAGAACTGGCCGTGAAAATCTTGAAGCATCAGTCTCTGGATCCAGAGTCGTGCAGAAAGCCCATCAATTGTCTCTGGCAGCTCTTCCGCTGCTGACGCTGCAGATCGGAGACTGGACTTTAGCTTGAAGGCAAATATTTCCCGTGCTAAAAAGGATCCTCCAAGTCTCCCGATGAACATGCAGACACAGCGCACCCACATGTTCCATTGTTCTTGGAGCACGAGAAACCCGTGAGTGGGCTTGTCGAAGACTGCGAGAAGCGTCAGCAGCGAAGGAACAAGGATGAGGGCTGTCGTGTCCGCCATATTGTCCTGCTCAGCAACCTTCATGAGAAAATAGAGCGGTCGTAGTTGGGCTTGGCTCGAGGCAAGGTCGGATGAAGACAAAATCGAGGAGGATCGCATTGGAGTTGCCGTTGAACCAGCCGTGTCGCAATTTCGGCAACAACCTTGTGACGAGTCTGAAGTTAAAAGCCCACTTGAGCGGCGGAGATTTGAACAAGAGCGAGACAACTGTGATACCGTAGACGCCATAGACTTTGATCTTGGCTTTTCTTTAGTGTCCTTGCCGATTTGGGAAGGCAGATATTGTGCTTCATCGCTCTTTGTTGTAGATCGCCACGGGCGAAATGAGGGCTCACCACGAGCATCACTGGGGTCTCCAAAATCGATAGTTTCGTCGATGTCACTCCGATAATCTTGGTCGGGTTCGACACCGATAGGATCCCTAGAAACGTCAAAAGGTTCGTGTAGCTTCGATAAACCTGGGCGTGAACAGCGTGCTATTACTCGTGGCATTGATGTACCGCTCGCACGTAAACACATCGCCATCGGTGCCGTGATGTGTGATAGAGATGCGAGCCACCCAGTCGAAGACTGTTTGAAATCTGTGTATACGCCGGTGTTCAACAGCGCAATGTGCACGTTGCTTACGAGCAGCATTCCCCAGTAAAGCGCGTCAATCGGGGTGTCGGAGCCCACGAGGATATACCAGAACGTGTAGTAGTACAACTGGCCAATGTACAGGAGCGAGGGGTGCGAGAACGGCTCCGACATGCGATTGACAACGTGAGTCATCATGAAGAAGTACCCCTGCATCAGCAGCAAGTACAGGATCGAGACCCCAAGCTGTAGCCACGATGAGCTGGCTGTGCCATCCGTTGCTCCGTCTCCGCCATCGACCCCAGCGCCTTCAGCCATTGCGAACAACCGCACACAAAAGTGTCCAAGAAAGATCGGAATGTGCACCACGAGCGTCCCGTACAGCACCAGGTGGTCGAAGCTGAAAACCGTCGATCTGCGTCGATCTCGGTACCAGAACAGCACGATGCACAACACGGGGGACAAGGCGTAGAGTAGGAACCACAGCGCTGACCCCGAATCGCCGGAGCTGTACGAAGCAAACATGACGAGCCACACGGCCGCTGCGCACGCTTGGCTCACGTAGACCAGCCTTCCGGACTCGGTCGATGCGCCGACTTCGGCGTATTTCGAGTGCGCTGCCTTGGTAGAGCTCCCGTCCGGAGTCATGCGCCGTCGAGGCCCCAGAGAAGCGGGGAACGCCGGGGTCCCGTCCAGCATCATCCCGTCGCCGCCTAGCTGCCCGAAGGAGGGGCTCGCCAGCAGCTTGGGCGTGGCCGGTGGCGTGGAGCTGGGTGAGTAGACGTCCATCTGGTGCAGCAGCACCTGCTCGACGCCGGGGTTGCTCGCGAGCCGCCAGTCCTCCGGCTCGTCCTCGCTGCTGCCGTCCAGGCCTGTGGATTCCTCCTCGTCGTCGGCCTCCTGGACGAGCGCGTCGTAGTGGGAGCGCGCGACGCGGCGCTGCAGCTGGAAGAACTTGGGCAGCGCGCCGACGGCCACGATGCCGAAGAGCGAGTTGCCCAAGATCCACGAGAGCTTGCTCCTGGGCGCCGACATGTACCACTCGAGCGCGCCGACGGCCGCCGAGACGGCCGCGAGCGCGCGCCAGAGCGTCCACTGGGCCGCCGCCGGCAGCTCCGGGAAGCGGAAGACGAGCAGGAACGGGTAGGCGCCGAGCGCGAGGTTGCAGCCGTACCACACGGGGCAGACGAGCAGCGAGTAGGCCGCGAGCCCGAGCAGCTGCCCGGCGACGGCCAGCAGCGTGCAGAGCGCGAGCGTCACGAGCGGGAAGGTGACGCGCCAGAGCAGCAGGTTCCACTCGCTGTGGGTCTCGGGCCCGCGCCGGAACCGCTCCAGCAGCCGCAGCGGCAGCGCGCGCGCCATGAGGGGGAGGCAGTGATGGGAGTAGATGCAGATCTGAGGAAGCGACCATGCGACGTGTGAGCATGGGATGCGAGTGCGTGGTCATGGCAACGATCGAGTATCTTTCACTACTGGCGGTGCAGCCACCTGAACTGGAAGGTGAAGTCGGTGCCGTAGTGCTGCAGGCGGGACTGCACGGCGAAAACCACCCACAGCACCAGCTTCGACTGCGTCATCTCCCACTGAGACTCGAGCATGAACGCCAGCTGCCGCAGAGGAGAGATCCTGAGCTTCCGCTGCAGCACAAAGCTCAGCAACAGGAAAGACCCGAGCTCGAGCAGCGAGTAGACTGCGATGATCGACAACTGGTCTCGTAGCTGCTCCTCGGTCAGGTCTCTGATGTTGTCGAAGAACATTCTGTTGGGCAAGTAGTAGATGCCGACTAGGTACAGACCTGGATAGTAGTAAATGTTAGATCGATAAATTGCTTTGAATTCTTTGAGTGTGAGAACCCTTACTTACAGTAAATGGCTGGGATGTGAACTCGATGGGCTACGTGTGCATTCGGGATTGGAATGTCGGATCATCCGATAGAAGTGCCTATAAAGCTGTGTATCTTTTCAGGGTGTTGCTGCAGAAGTTCTCCCCACATCATGAAGATACACCCTCCCAAAACCATTGGAGATATTGGAGACGCTAGAATAGTTGACAATGGCATGGGATAGCCGATCGTGTAGGCCATTGCATATAACGTTGCTCCAGACCCTATTGCTGCAATAACCGAAGACAGGAGCATGTAAATGTTGGATATCGGAACACCCTGGAAAACGTATCGACACTGTTGGAGGGTAAAAAAAATCGACGACGATTATCCCGCTCACCCATACAAGTGATTCACTTTAAAAGTCCGAGACTTGGATCTTTGATAACTATGCATTCAATGACAAGGGTGATCAAAAGACAAAGAATGAGGGTCAGTAGCGACACAGCGGCCATTCGAGCTGAGCTATGTGGTTACGATAAGTTTTTCATTTGGTACAGTCGTTCGATTGAGTACTGGCCCCCTCCATTTCACAACCGGTTTGTATCCGCTAAATGCAAGCATGACAAAGAGCAATATTATTCAGACCCTTTGGAGTTGTCACAGAACCGAATGAACACGAAACGCGCAACTACAATCGGATAGACTATCCGGGATAGTTTATTCGGACAGTTGATTCGTTGTCGACGTGCTTATTGAAAGTCATATTACCGTTTCTGAAAATAGGTAGCCACCACAACAATGGGTTGGCTCACTTTCAAAGCACGATTTCATCGATGCCAAATATGCTATGCACTCGCGTCGGGCAATTGTGGAAGGCTGCTCAAGTCGAGTTGCAAGGCCTTTACTCCATCGAGAGGCTCTATCGCGTCCACTCGTACTGCAACCATACATCAACAGACCAAAGTTTAGCCATTTTGGCTCTGACTCCGATACCATGCTTATTCGTCTCTGTCGCCATTGAATGCATCCCCCTGCAAGATCCAAAGCTTGGAGCTGACGTCGCATCGCTGTTTTGGTTACGGGCATTCTTAGTCGCTCAGCTGTGCCCCTCTCTCGCTCTCGTTCTATGTTGCTACTTGATCCCATCTTTACCAGCCTCAATCATCCAGTTGCTAGCGACAGCAACTGTAGCAGCGTTATGTTCTGTTACTACCGTTTACCTCATTTCGAAAAGTGTTGGGTTTCCAGTTCCGTTTACTCTGTTGCTGGGTTCCCCTGTTAACTCTGCAGTGATCTTCGTTAGTGGTTGGGCAATGTGGAGAAAATATTTCATCCATAATCCGGACAAATGGAAAGAGCTTATCAACTGTGTACTTGCAATTGCAACATTGCTTGCCATGGTATACATCTATCCAGCCTACACCTTTGCTTTTAATCGTTTGTCTGGTGCGCAGCAAAAACTATTTACGATGTTGCTCCCCGGCATCAAATTGGTCGTCAAAAACTGGATCGGTCACTTGTATCGAGACAAACATGACCTCAAACCAGACATGATAGTACTGAATGTCGACGTGTATCACTCGATCTTTGTGTCGTGGTGCATGAATGGGCGTACTTCTGTATACTCGACTGTTTACTCATGGCTATGGATCTAGTAGAAGCGTTAGTTGCTCTTCACGATGTTGGAAATATTTTCGAACATCTTGAATCAGCCCTAAAACGATCCAGGCTTTACCAGTCTAAATTCTTAAGCCCGAGGAAGGTCTGGTACAAATCTATCGAATCAAACGAAGCCAAACTCTCAATTATGGATATCGCCATTGCATTACACAAGGCTGAGGAAAGTACCTTAAGCGGGTCAAAACAACTAAACTTTCAGGTCAAAGCTTCTGCTGGACATAATTCAACAAAAGTTTCTCCGTCGAATTTTCTACTACCGTCTGTCCCAACAAACGGACCCAGTTTTGCTAGTCACACAACTCAACCGAAGCGTACATTATCTCCACGTATTGTACCTTTTGTTGGTACTGGACATCTCAAGGCCAGTAGTTCTAGTAACCTGCCATTTAGACGTTCACTCTCAAATGAAGTCACACTTCCAGATAAGTCTTTGCAAGATGTTGTTGCGGGCATGCTGGCTGAAGACCGGCATCAATGTTTGGATGTAGCTCTACGATTACTACATTTAACTGAATTCCTTTTGCTAATCGAGTTTACCGAGGTGATTATTCCAACGATATACTGTACGTTAACATATTGAACTGCTCGTACAAACGTTCGTGCACTTACCGTTACAGACTAGCGTTCTCAAATGCTGGCATGATAGGTGTGTATCTTATCGCTGTCTACTGCCTTCCAAATCGGGCATACTTTGATACAATCCGCGATCTTAACGGCAACGAACTCCGGAGTGACCTAAACAATGTTGTCATCTACGTTTTGTTGGAATTTATGTCACTTGTGATATTGATGCTCGTTCTCAAGCGGAAATTGGGAATTTCACCAGTCAAACAACTTTCTTTTGTATTGGAGTCACAATGGCAGATGGCTCAATTGAAGCTTGTCCTATGGGTTACCTTTGCCGTGCAGTCTCGCTTAGAGCACTTTGGCACGGACTTTTCGTTTCAGTTCAAGTGGCTAACAGGTTCATAATGTAGAAAACCATCAAATCTCTGTCAACACTCAAATTATATACTAGACAAACGGGAAACCTGTAGGTTGTACAGTAGACTACATAAACAATTATCATGTTTACTTCGCAGTTGATAACCATTTGAATTCAAATGAAAAATCCGTGCCAAAGTGCTGTAAGCGAGACTGCACGGCAAAGGTCACCCATAACACGAGCTTCGATTGAGCCATCTGCCATTGAGACTCCAACACAAAAGAAAGTTGCTTGATCGGCGAGATGCCTATTTTTCGATGCAGAATCAACATAAGTGCTGAGAGCGATATCATCTCCAGTAAAGCATAAATGGCGACATTGGTGAGATCACTTTGTAGCTCGCTGTCGTCAAGGTCACGAATGGTATCGAAATATGGCCGGTTTGGTAAGTGGTAAACGGAAGCTAGATAAACACCTACGAGAACAGACAATTGATAGGGTTAAAACATGCAGTGATTTGTCAGACTGAAACATCCTTACAGTAGACTGAGGGAATGACCACCTCGACAAACTCAATC
Source organism: Phytopythium chamaehyphon (assembly GCA_023334415.1). Classification (NCBI taxonomy): domain Eukaryota; phylum Oomycota; class Peronosporomycetes; order Pythiales; family Pythiaceae; genus Phytopythium; species Phytopythium chamaehyphon. The sequence goes on along the minus strand of JAASGX010000017.1, from coordinate 37,334 downwards.
AGCAGAAGAAACTCTGACAAGTGCAATAGCTTTAACACAAGCTGAAGACATTCGTGACGATCTTCTTTCAACATGCAACCAGCAATGTCACGAGCATGTCTATTTGCGGATTTCATATTTCCATCAGCATCAGTATTGAATGGGTAATTTGACGAGTCTAGATTCCTAGATGTAGGAAGCACGTGCACGCTGGGATGAATGCTAGAAAAAGTCCTTGAACGCGACATGGCTGGTGAGTTTCGCTTAGACGTGACGTGAAGTGTAAGCATTGATCTTGAATGGTAGGTTACTGGAGATTGGACGTGTGATTCTTTTCGAACAGTTGCATTTGCACACTTGTTGACATCGAATTCCCACAATGATACCGCCAGATCCAGTAAAGAAACATTTTCATGCAGCAGAATATGAGTTGGATAAATCTTGTTGGATCGAGCAGAGGTCGAATCTACTTTGGCGTCGTTCTCTTCCTTCGGCGCGGAGATTGCCTCAATTCGCTTGAATATGGTCATGACATCATGTAGAGCGATCAGTCCCTCTACTACATCGATTGTCATTAACAACCCCGTTGAATATGCAGAGGTCCGACTGTTCATGCACCAGGAAACAAATATCGAGTGGTAGACATCGGCATTGAGCACTACCATATCTGATTTGAGGTCGTGCTTATCACGAAATAAATAGCTTATCCAGTTCTTGGTGACCAGCTTGATACCTGGGAGAAGTATTGTGAAGAGCGTCTGATGAACACCCGATAGCCTCACGAATGCAAACGTGTAGGCTGGGTATATGTAAGTCATGGTAACTTGTATGCAGACAACGATCAGATAGTTGAGCAAATCTCGTCGCTTGCTGCTGTGATGTCGAAAATACCGTCCCCACATTGCCCAAAAGCACATTCCTAGCAAGCCAGACGATATCGGCGAGCCCTGAAGCATTGTGAACGGCAGTGGAAAGCCAATCAATAACGCCATGGCGTACACAAACAGCACAGCGCCAAGAGCAGCAACGCAAGAAGACGCCGCCATGAGTGCGATGGACGTCGGCAATGTCGGGATGAGGTATCTGCACTGGAAGAGGACAAGAAAGTCGACTATCTGCGTGACGAAGAACGCTCGCGCGTAGAACGGGAGCGAGTGCTGCATCGACGGCCCCAGCTGGGGATCTTGCAAAGGAATGCACTCGATCGCCAGCGACACCAGCAAACAGGGCACCGGGGTCGCCAGCAGCACCAGGACGCTGCGAGTCGAGCTGGATCTGGAGCCGTAGGCTCGCAGGCGGTAGAGCCTCTCGACCGAGAACTGGCCCTGCAGCTCGACTTGGGCCGCCCTCCACGCCCCCAGAGCCCGCGAAGTCCACTCGAGCGCCTCGTTCATTGCACAGTACTAACCTGCTGCGCACCCAAAACGGAGTGGCATCATCCACGTACGTGGGCAAAAATAGTGATGCAGGGGCCACTAAACGGCGCTGAAGTACGTCGATCGCCCTATCACCTTTTCTTGTGACGCCGAGAAGCCGTAGCCACCTCCGCTGCTGGCTCCGCTCGTGGGTCGCCACCTCACAAGCCAAGGCCCGAGCCCAGTCCCAAGCCACGCCAAGCCCAGCCCACTCCCGAGCCAAGCCAAGCGTCGATCATGAACCGCGTGCTGGAGCGAGTCTTCCCGTCCTTCTCGCGCCACGCCAAGCCCCGCGGCTACTACTGCCCACCAGAGGTAGCGTGGAATGCCAGCCTCATTTTCTCTCTACCAGTCTGCTGACCGGTCTGCATTGCATCGCGCATCAATATCTCTTCAAATAGGGCTCCAGCACCCAGAGCTTCACGTTCCGAGTCGAGTACCGCGGCGAGCGGAAGATCGAGGACGGACGAGTGATCCTGTTCCTTGGACACAAGGCCGGGGACGAGCCGCGGCTCGAGGCCTTCGACCTGGAGGCGCCACTGCCGCTCTTCGCCAAGGATGTGGTGCGTGCTGGAGCTGTAGTGTTGAGCTAGCAGATCAGAGCGGGAGGCTGACGGTGGGAGGCTGCGGCTGTGGCTATGTGTGAGCAGCGCGACGTCCAGCCTGGAGACATCATCGAGTTCGACAGCACCGAGTTCTCGACGCCGGCTGCACTGGGATTCGTTCCCGAGAACCTCAGCCACTTCTCGACCGAGCTGTATGCTCAAGCACTAATCAACCTGAGTGCGTGCACCACTGTGCCTATGGCGCGGTTGTCAGTACCGAACTAACGCACAATGTGCTTTGCAGATGTGGACGACCCCGACGCCAACACGTGCGTGGGAAACGTCTACAGCGCGCCAGTTCAGGTCAAGTTTGAGGGCGCGAGCTCTAGCAAGGAGGCGACGATCGTCGCGGACAAGGTACTGTCGTCTGTTGTCGGTCTGTCGGTCCAAACTCCTACCTGTGTTAGCGATTAGGCATGTATTTACAATGCGGTGTATGTCCAGGTTATTGTGGACGAGATGAAGCTGGAGGCGTCCGAGTGGGTGGAACACCTCTCGATGAAGAGCGAACTGCTGAGTGAATATCATGGCAAGGACGTGCACATGATGGCTTCCGTCGTGCTACCGAAGGACTACCAGAGTGGCAAGGAGGCTGGGATCAAGTACCCTGTGGTGTACTACATCGAGGGCTTCACCGGGACAGAAGCGTACGCGACCCGAGCGCAGGCATTCTTGTCGTCTGATATGGGAGAGGATTGGAAGGCTGGACGGTGGCCGACCCCGATGATCCGCGTGACGCTTGGCTCGCGATTCAAGTTCGGGCATACATCGTTCGCAGACACAGAGGTAAACGGTCCGTGGGGTACAGCACTCGTCTCCGAGTTCATCCCGTTCCTGGAGAGCAAGTTTGCGACCGTCAATGCTGCATATGGTCGCTTCTTGCACGGCCACTCGTCCGGTGGCTGGTCTACACTGTGGATGCAGCTGCAGTTCCCTGACGTTTTCGGCGGCACGTGGAGCTCAGCCCCCGACCCGGTCGACTTCTCCAAGTTCCAGGTCGTCAACATCTACGAGGCCGAGAACATGTACTGGGATACCAACGGGTTCCCGTACCCGACGAGTCGCAGCAATGGCAAGGTCGAGTGCACCAACCGGGACGAGAATCTGCTGGAGCGTGTGTACGGCCGCGGCAACGGCGGACAATGGGACGCGTTCGTACGTGGCTTTGGTGGCTGAGAGGGCAACGTTGAGGATTCTGACTTTGTTGGTTTGGTGGTTGCAGACGGCGCTGTTTAGCCCTCGCGATGCAGATGGGATGCCGATCCCGCTGTTCGACAAGGTGTCTGGCAAGATCGACCACGCCATCGCCCAGTACTGGGCTCGCTTCGACATTTGCAAGTTCGTGTCGAGCCACCCGGAGCTGCTGGACACCAAGTTGCGAGGCAAGGTGCACGTCATCTGTGGTGTTGAGGACACGTACTACCTGAACGGCGCGTGCGAGTCGCTGCAGCAGCTCGTGGGCCGGAAGAGCGCGGCCAAGTCGGATGTCAAGTCGGATGCCAAGTCGGATGTGGCCGTGCCGAGCTACGTGGACATGGTGCCTGGCGACCACACGAACATCCGCAGTCGTGAGCACTACAAGACGGTGTACGAGGAGGTCGCAGCCACCTTCGAGCGCAGCAAGGAGGCGCTCAAGTAGTTGGCATGTGACGGGCGAGACTAGTCGCGAGCAAAATCGTCCAATGAAAACGGTTTAAAATGTTGAAAATCCTCAATACGACCAATGAAAGCACTGGGATCACCCCATTTACAGCGAATGAGCGCAAAGTGTCGGCGCCAGCTCGGCTCGCCACTCGATCGAGGCGCCGAGAAGCCAAGAGGAAGATGTCGCTGCCCGTGGACCGCACGCAGTCGCAGGCCGTGAACCTGCAGGTGCTCCGGCGCCAGGATGAGGCCGTCGTGGAGATCGAGGACACGGCCAGCCACGTGGTCATGTACGAGTTCGACCAGGACGGGCAGTCATGGGTGCGTTTTCGCGTCGGTCCATTCTCCATACGACAGCGGACGATGAGGCTGACTACACGACACAGAAGCGCAAGGAGGTCGAGGGCTGCCTGTTCGTGGTCAAGCGCAGCACGGCGCCGCGCTTCCAGATCTGCGTCAGCAACCGCCTGAGCACCACCAACATGACGCTGGCGGTGGACGAGCGCCTCGAGGTCGACGCCGTCGACTCGTTCATGATCCTGCGCGCCCCCGACGCGGTGCGCTACTGTAGAACTCGATGGAATGGGAGCGGGAGCTGACGCCGCTGTCCTCCGCTGCCCTCTGCAGGCGTACGCGACGGGCTTCGCCATCTACGGCGCGTGGTTCTTCCCCGAGGAGGACCGCGAGCGCATCCGCGCGCTCTTGAGCCGGTGCGTCCAGCTCCTCTGTAGGCTTCGGCCGCTGCGAGCTCTTGCTGACACCGAGGCCGCAGCCTGATCCTATCCGCGAAGGATACGCAGCAGACGCAGCCGCCGCTGCCGCCCAGCGGCGCGCAGGCGGCCAAGCAGATCAAGCAGCACCCCAAGCCGCAGCTCCAGCCCGCGCAGGTGGCGCAGCTCACGCAGCAGCAGCAGCAGCAGCAGCAGCAGACGGCGACGCCCAAGGCGGAGAAGGCCCGCAGCCGCTCGCGGTCGCGCAACAAGCGCGAGAAGCAGCCCACGCCCACCAAGATCCTGCAGCGCGACGCCTCCAACGGCAGCAGTGCCGTGGGCATGGTCCCGATCTCGCACGCCGACGGCGTCGAGGCCGGCCAGGCGATCCTCGGCATGATCTCGCACAAGCAGGAGCCCGCTCGCGCGCAGACGCAGCCGCTGCTGGCGCCCGCGGCGCTGCAGCCCAAGCCCGCGGCGCAGCAGCAGCAGCAGCAGCCCGTGAGCAAGGAGCAGCTCAAGCAGACGCTCATCTCGCTGCTGGACGATTCGCAGTTCTTCGACCAGATCTACCACGCGTACGTGGACCGCGTGCTCAAGCGCGCATGAGTGTGGGCTCCGCGGCGTCCGCGGTGCCGCTAGCCCGCGTAGACGGCCTCGACGTTGGTGGCCTTAACAATACAGTGGTGGTGGTCTCACGTAGCCTTGGCTTGTCTATAATTCCTTTCGCCCGCCGATGAGCAGCAACCCGTTCTCGCGCTTCGCGTTCGCCAAGCGGGAGCCCCACGCGACCGCCGACACCCAGGCGCCAGCGCCAGCGCCTCCGCAGACTCCGCGAGTCAAGCGCGAGCGCTCGCCGTCGCCGGCGGAGCGAGCCAAGCGCCCGCGACCAGTCGATGCCGTCGCCAGCCCAGTCGACGCGCGGCTGGAGCTGCTGCGGGCGCTGCTGGAGGAGCGCGGGCACATGACGACGCCCATCGACGAGTTCGGGACGCAGGTGTGCGCGTGGCCGGCGGCCGCGGGCGTCGCGCAGCGCTTCCAGCTGCTGGCGGCCGCGCTGCTGAGCGCGCAGACGAGCGACCAGGTGACGTTCGCGGCCATGCAGCGGCTGCACGCGCACAGCAACGCGCTGGACACCGAGAAGGAGGAGGGCGGAGAGCAACAAGTCAAGCAGCAGCAGGACAAGCAGCAGCAGGGGCTGACGGTGGAGAGCGTCCTGCTGACGGCCGAGGGCGAGCTGGCCGCGCTGCTGCGGCCCGTGGGCTTCTACCGGCGCAAGGCGCAGCAGCTCAAGCGCGCTGCCGCCCTGCTGCGCTCGCGGCACGCGGGCGACGTCCCGCAATCGCTAGACGAGCTGCAGGCGCTGCCGGGCGTCGGCCCCAAGGTCGCGCGCGTGGTGCTGCTGCTGGCCTGGGGCCGCGTGGACGGTGTCATCGTCGACACGCACGTGCAGCGGCTGGCCGGGCGCTTCGGCTGGGCGTCCGCGAAAGCGTCGACGCCCGAGGACACTCGGCGCGAGCTGGAGGCGTGGCTGCCCAGGGAGCACTGGAGCGGGTTGTCGCTGGCCGTCGTGGGCTTCGGGCAGACCGTGTGCACGGCGCTGCGGCCCAAGTGCGGCTCCTGCCCGCTGGCGCACCTGTGCCCGAGTGCGTTCTGCTAGTTGGGTCACGCGCGTGTTTATTGCTTGGGGTTATTGGGAATACAGAAGGCTAGCAGTTAGGCCTGCGCCGCCACCGCGAGCACCAGCAGCAGCGCGAGCGCGAGCGTGAGCCCCGCCATCCACTTGAGCGCGCGCTCCGTCGCGTCCTCCAGCGGGTCTCCGCGGCGCAAAGGCGGGCACGACGCTCCCGCCCTGGGGCTCGTCTTGGCCTTGGGCCCCGCCCCCAGCAGGCCCAGTGCGCCCGCGAGCGAGAGCGAGAGCACCCAGCGGCCCACGGCGCGCGCGAGCTTGGGCTCGACCGTCGTCATGCCCGCCAGCAGCCCCGCGTGGCGCGGCCGCACCTCGCCCAGGTCGTCCTCGTCCTTGCGCCGGCGGCGCTTGCGGCGCGAGGCCCACGAGTCGGCCGGGTCGCGCGAGTTCGAGGCGCTCGAGGGCGACAGCAGCGCCAGCCCACCGCCCTCCTCGTCGCTGGAGGCGCCCGCGCTCATCAGCGGCTGCCGCAGCGTGCGCAGCCCGCCCTCGTCGTCCGAGAACATGGCGAGATCCTGGGTGAGGTCGAGTGACTCGCCAAGAGAAGGAATGGCCTGGCGACACTTAAACGGGTGCTCCTGGTAAAGTCGACGGCATAGAACACGTCGCACTTAGATACCCAACGAGCACCAAGATGGAGCAACTGCAGGCGCAGCTCGCGCAGCTCTCGGCCGCGCAGGTGCGCGCGCTGCTGGCCGCCAGCGGCCACGCGGGGCTCGCGGGCGCCGGAGACGGAGGAGACGGCGGAGACGGCGCGTCATCCGCTGGTGACGCTCCTGCGAGCGGCGCGGCGGGCGAGGCTGCGGGGCTGGAGGCGCAGCGCTGGAGAGACGAGGGCAACGCGCACTTTCGCGCCGGCCGACTGGGCGAGGCACTGGCCGCCTACTCGAGGTGCGGAGCGTTGGAGCGGTCTGTAGATGCAGCGGATGCTGAAGAGCTGATGAGGAGCGGCAGGTGCGTGGAGCTGGACCCCGGGAACGCCGTGGGGCTGTCCAACAGAGCGGCCGCGCTGCTCAAGGTGCGCTGAGTCTGGCGAGCACCCGACTGTTTCGTTGGGGAGCTGACGCAGTGGCGAGCAGCTGGAGCGGTATGAAGATGCGGCGAGGGACTGCAGCGCTGCCATCCTGCTCGCGCCTTCTATCAAGGTGAGGTGGAAGGCGAGCGACATGAAAAGACAACAGCGACTTACACTGCTTGACAGCCGTATATGCGGAGGGCTACAGCGTACATCGCGCTCGGGAGGCTGCTGCAGGCGGTGGATGACCTAGCAGCTGCATTGAACTTCGAACCGAGCAACAAGGAGTGTGCTTCCAAGCTTGAATCGATTGTAGCGCGGACTTCAAGCTTCATCGCGGACCAAGACAGCGCCAACGACGAATCCAATCGGCGAGCCTGGATCCGAGCGTGTTTTGTCCGATCGGTGTGTCATGGATGGGAGCACTACCAAGTCAAGGGCAATCCGTCTCCTGGTGCACTTAACGGCCATGCCCTCTTTGAAGGCCCTGACAAACGGATCTATCTCTTTGGCGGTCGCTCTGTGCGTGACAACAAGGCCCAGCTCTATGTCCTTGACAATTGCGATCACAGCTGGAACACTGTGCCAACGAAAGGAGCCACGCCGGGTTCTCGAGCGTGGCACACGGTTACTTTGATCGATGATTCCACTGGAACGTTGTGCATCTACGGAGGTGTTTCATCGCAAGGCGAAGATCCGAGTGTGTATCTACTGGTTCCAGATCAGTCACCCAACAGCCCTCAACTCATAAGATGGACTTGGATCAAGGCGCAATGCGCCGCAGACAAGAAACATATCCCAGATGCACGCTCTGGTCATACTGCTGTCGGCCTGACTGCCTCCGATACCTCTAACACTAATGTCTTCGTGTTTGGAGGTCGAACCAAGAAGGGCGTGACTAGCACCATGTGCAAGCTGTCACTGCTAAACCGTAGTGAAGGGCTGATTCAGTGGGAACTGCTTGATCCTCAAGACAGTTTGCTAGCCCCTGCACCACGCGATGGGCATTCAATGTGTGAGATCAAGCTTCGCGGAGAATCCTCATCGAAATTGATCGTATTCGGTGGCAACGGGCAAGAAAACTGTGATAAGATGAACGATACGTGGGTGTACGATATCGAAAGAGACTCTTGGAAGCGGTTGGAGTGCACCGGGTGCATTCCAAGCCCGCGATCATATCACACAGCTCACATCGTTGAGCGTTGCCTAATCATCATAGGCGGTCGGACTGCAGAGACCGAGGATTCTGCGATCTACGTGTTGGACACAGGTGCGCCGATATCGTTGATGTCGCAAAATGTGATTACTTTGAAGTACCCTGCTAACTCCAGTCTTGGTATTGTAAAACGCAGATACTTGTGAGTGGTTCGAGGTACCTGTGCCGGAAAGCCTCCGGCTGACACCAAGAGCATGGCACGCAAGTGCCTTGACCAGTGCCAGAAGTCTTTTCGTAATGGGAGGCGGTACCTATCACGGACCACTTCGCGACTCAGCAACGTTAGACCTGAGCTTTCTGATGCAAACACTGGAAAAAAATTAATTATCGTTTGGCAATTTCCTACGCCAGTTCTAGCGGTACTATCTCTGGCAGTTGATAGACGCGCTTGTCTCGTGATGCAGACACTTTTCGGCTGAACTCGGTCACGATCTGGTTTGAGCCACTGAAATCCTCTTCGAGCCCGGAATCTACTCTATCGTCAAGCGTCGGGTGCAGGAATACGGCTGACGAATTTTGCGGAGTTGCTTCGAGGCTTTGCAGAAACATTTGAGAAGAGTTCGGCGGGCTTTGCACGGAGGCAGGGCTTGGGACTGGATCGCCGAGGATCCAGTGCTTGTAGTTGGCTTTTCGGTTCTTCCACTTGGTCATGACGGCTTCAAGGCTGGAGCAGCCGTCAAGGAAGTTGGGGAGCTCGCCTCGCAGACGATTGTCGCGAAAGTCTGATTCCTTCAAGTATTTCAGCCTAGAGAAGCATCCGGGCACGCGGCCTTCGAGCGCATTGTCAAATAGGTATAAATACTCCAGGTCCTCAAGGTCTGCGATGGCCTCGGGGATCTCGCCAGAGAGTTGGTTGCTCGATAAATTGAGGAACTCAAGCGCTTTACAATCGCCAATGGATGCCGGAATACGACCGGAGAACTCGTTGTTGCGCAGTGACAGAAACACAAGTGACTTCAGCCCGCCAATCTCGCGCGGGATCTTCCCCGCCATGCAATTCCCGCGAAGACTCAACTTTGTCAGGCGCGCCAAATTGCACAGACTCGCGGGGATAGAGCCCGAGAGGTTGTTGTGCTGGAGCTGCAGTGTGCGCAAGTCAGAAAGATCGCCGACCTCGGCAGGGATGTTGCCAGAGAGCGAATTTTGGAACAGATGCAGTTCTTGCAGACGCTGGCAGGCGCCCAGAGAGCGCGGGATGGGTCCTGCCACAGAGGGCGTTATTATCAAGTGCTGACTGCCACTTCAACACAGCATGGCTCACCGATGAAGTCGTTGCAGCTCAGGTCCAGGCGCCTCAGCGCCGTGAGTTTGCCAATCCCCACCGGGATCTCCCCTGCGCCACCAGCACCTTCAATACCGCAGCCATCTAAGCTGACGCGCATCTTATGGCGCATTCGCACCGCGGATTTTGTTCCTCGACAGGTCGAGCACGCGCAGGTGCGGCAGGCGCTCAATGGCCGCCGGCAGTCGCCCTGCAAGTCAGCCACGCAGCACGTTCCACTCTCGTCAGCCGCCAGTTGCACCGCGCGCAGGCCTCGCAAGCCTCGCAGCCCACCCGCGAGCTCGTTGGCCGGCAGCTCGACGGCCACGACGTGGCCCAGCGCCACGCGCACGCCGAACCAGGCCTCGGGGTCCACGGTCGGCGCCTTCCAGCCGTCGCGGCGCCGCCACTGGTTGCCGCGCAGCGCCTCGAAGAGCTCGGCGAGCGCCGCCAGCTCCTCGGCGGGAATGGAGCTCTGTCCCTGGCCCATGGCTCGGATCTGCTAGTGGCGGATCTGCTAGTGGCGGATCTGCTAGTGGCGGATCGCCGGCTGGGGCTGCGTCTGGGGCGGCCTCCCGTCGAGAAAGTGCGGCGACCAGATGCAGGCGCGAGCAGTTTCCTCCTCTGCCGCAAGCGATGACTTGGAGAATGTATGCGGGGGCGGACCTGCGCTTCCGGCGGGCACGGTACGCGGGGCGGAAGATCAGGACGGACCTCAACTTGCGCAGCACCAAGCGCACGCACGCGGCTGTAAGGTCGAGTGCTGCTGGTGACGGTGGGCGAGACGGCCATGGCGTTGGGCGTCTTTGGCAGCCATGGTGAAGTGGTAGGAATAAAAATTACGCTCGCATTAGCGTTATAGGTCTCTCGCGACGGAGAGCGGGTGGGTCCTGCGGCTGCTGACGGCACGGCACTAGACTACAGGAGGAGGGCGACACGACATGGAGGCACTGGCTTCGTGCCGGCGGCTTCTAGAACGCGAAGCTCTCGGTGTATATCGACGGCTCGCGGTTGCGCGAGACGGGCGGCGGCGAGGGCGACGCCAGCGGCGCGTACGGGCTGGGGAGCCCTGCGCGCGCGGCCTCGACGCCGACGAACTCGAGGCTGGGCGGCGCATTCCTGTTGGCGGCCGAGGCTGCGAGCGCGGCGGCCGCGAGCTTGCGCTGCTTCTTCTTGTTGAGGCTGTAGGCGAAGATGCTGTTCTCTGCTGCGGCCGGGAGCGCTGGGCCTGGCCCCGCCGACCTGGAGAGCTCGCTCTCTCCTCCGACGGCGCCGCGGCGGCCTCTCCGTGGTGGCTGCGCGGGGGTCTCGACCGACATGATGACGGTCTCTCGCGGGCCCAGACTCGCCTCGGGCCCCCTGGAGCTCGCGGCGCCGAAGGACGACGAGAGCGCCGGGTCGGACGCGCTGCGGCCTAGTGCCGCCACCAGCGAGTCAACGTCGAAGGCGAAGGCCGGCCGGAAGCGCGCGCCGCCCGCGACCTCGATCGGCAGCTCCAGCGACGCGTTCAGGTCCGCGCGCCCCGCCAGCCGCCGCACCGTGCGCGTGCCCCAGGCCGCGGCCGCCGCCTCCTCCACCAGCCGCTCGGCGCCCGCCAGCTCGGCCGGCCCCACCGCGGCCTCGGGCGCTAGCGGCACGTTGTAGTAGTTGCCGCTGCGCGTGCCGCGCATCACCGACGTGTACCGCGGCTCCATTTTAGCGCCGGACGGCTATAAATAGAGCTGCCGGCTCGGGTATTCGCGAGTGCAGCCGTCTCTTCTGGTTGTGGCTATTGCTCGGCGGCCGAACTGGCGCCGAGAGCGGTCGTCCCGTCGCCGCATCGAGCCGGGCAGAGCGCCCGTCCACCCCCGGCTGGACATCTGGTCGGCAAGCGACCGCGCCTACCAAGGTCGGTACCCCTAATAAGCAGCGGCACGGTTTGTTGATAAGGGTACGCTTTGACCTCCAGCATAGGACGCGCCAATATCATCGGGCTGGTAGCAGGAGCGCCGCTAGTAGTAAATGGGAGCCAGCTACCACTAGGACGATTCAGGACACTTATCCCAAACGAACGACTATTCCAGTGCAATCGACCCTATATTACGCTACTCGCGTCGGATTGACATGGCGGCCAGCCATTGCGAGCGTTGCACCTTGCGGCGCCTGTCGCCGCCATGACGAGCATGACGCGCGCCCGCGAGGCACCGGGCGACAAGGGCAAGCGCGCCATCAAAAAGCTGACGAAGGATAAGATCGAGGAGTTCCGCGCCGAGATCGAGGTGGGCCGCGGCGTGGCCAACCTGGCGTCGCGCGGCATGGAGGCGATCGTGAGCCTCGAGGGGCTGCGGGCCGCCACCAAGCTCGACCTGAGCCACAACAAGCTCACCAAGCTCTCGGACCTCAAGCGCGTGCCCAACGTCACCATGCTCAAGCTCACGGCCAACCAGCTGAACGGAGAGGTGCGTGCGGTTCCGGCGAGCGGACGCTCGGCTCTATGCGGCGTGGACTGACGACGACGATGGCTCCAGGGTCTCGCAGAGGTGCAGCACCTCAAGAAGCTCGTGATCCTTAACGCGGCCGAGAACCGCATCTCACGCATCAGCAAGGACACGCTCGTACACCTGCGGTCGCTCAAGGCGCTCGTGCTCAACGACAACTCCATCACCACTCTCGAGTGGCTGCCCAAGCTGCCGGTAGAGTGCTGTTGGAGCGGCGCATTCGTAGAGCCTGTTCATCGCACTCACACACGCAATGCGCTCTATTGTGTCATTTCTTACAGGAGCTCAACTCGCTTATCGTCAGCAACAACCGAATCACCAAGATCCCGGACCGGATCGTTGATAGACTGCCCAACCTGACCAAGATTTCCATGTGAGTCGGCTCTGCACCATCACTTGCAAGGGAGATGCTGACTTGTTGTTGTTTTGGCTGCAGCTCGCATAATTTGCTGGAGGTACGGTGACTACTTTCCCCACTTATAATAAAGTGAACCCGACTAATTTGTGAACTGCATCTCATCAACAGGAAATCCCCGACCTGAGTTCTCTAAAGCAGCTCACTGAATTACGAATTTCACACAACAAAATCAAAAAGATCCCTGCTCACATGGGCAAGCTAGGTGCGACCACAGCTAGTTTTAGCAGGCTTGACTTGAGCTCTATGAATCTGCCGCCTAACACTTGGCTGCATCCTTTAGAGCAACTGAAGGTACTTGAACTCGGCCATAATGAGATCGAAGACTGGGAAGGTTTGGAAGTCCTTTCTTCGCTTCCAAACTTGAAGCAGATAAGCCTCCGAGGAAACCCCATCGCAGGGAATCCTCTCGATGTCTCACTTGCTGAAGAAAAGAACGGCAAGGAAAAATCTTCTGACTCCAACGACGACGACATGGGGTCGGATGAGAAGGCGTTTGAGACGGAAGAGCAAAAGATGCAGCGGTTCAAGAAACTCGAGGCTACAAACAAGCACTACAACTTCAAGATGAAGCGTCTGTTACCTTCGCTTGTAATTCGCGATGGCAACCGTGTCATGGACAAAAAGACCCACGGGTATGTTGCGCCACCAAAGGAGGAGAAACCGGAAAAGAAGGAGAAGGGAAAACACAAGCATGACAAGCAGGCAAAGGATGGCAACAAGGGAACGAAGCCGAAATCTCAGAAGCGAGAACGTCCTAACGATGTTGCTGAAGAGGATGCTAAAGCAGACAAAGCAGCTTCTGCTCCCTCAAAGGCCAAAAATGACACATTTGAACACGAACCTGAGCAGCATGTTACTAAAAAGCTCAAGAAGAACAGCGACGGGAAAAAGGAGCACAAGAAGGACTCGAAGCAGGACGTCAACAAGAGCGCTAAAGACGAGTCCAAGAAAGAGCTCAATGAGCCTAAAAAGGAGGCGAAACAAGTGTCTACGGAGGAGGCAAAGAAAGAGTCCAAAAAGGAACCCAGGAAGGACAAGCACTCGAAGAAAGACAAGAAGAAGGGCACCAAGGAACCAAAGATGACGCCAAAGGTGCGTCGTGCTAGCCGATTAACTGCGGCATCTTGAGGTAACATTGGAACTGACGCGATTTTGCACGCAGGACGCTGCTAGCGGTGTCGTGGCTGTGAAGCAGCTAAAGAAGCCGAAGCAGGGGAAAAAGCAGACATCGGCCCCGGTAGACCTCACCAAGGTCAACTTCACGCCGAACGTCGGGCTTGGCGGCTCGTCCGCATGGGATTAGTCAGACCATTCGCTTGCATCCCCGTTGCAGCGATAACATAGAGACTCATTGTTGGACTTGGCTTCCTCATCAAGACCACCAAAACGACCTTTGGGAATCAATTTCAGGTTTTGGAATATGTGTTTATACAGGCATTACGTGAGGCAGCGACGGCTGCCCCCACACCGACCGACCAAAGCAGGCGAGCACGATGCCGACCCCGATCACCAACTTCATCGACTCGTTCATGGCGCCCAAGTACAAGGGCGAGCATGACACGGTGGTACGTCTCTCACGCAGGCTTCCGTCGCTCGATGGAGCCGCTGCAGGCCCCGAACGTACCTCTGGGTGACCGGAAATCGGCTGTGAACCGCAGATGCACCTGTCCAAGATGGCCAACGGCGCGCAGTGGCGCCTCGAGGACGACCTGCCGGCCCAGAAGCAGAAGGGCTTCCACCGCCACCACCAGTACACGAGCCCTGAGGGATTCCCGGAAGTCCCGCGCCAGTACGTCTCCACGGCGCACTCGAACAGCCAGGACTTCGCCACCTACGCCGCCAACTCGTACTCGTCGGCCATCGCCGTGGCCGAGGCCATGAAGAAGCGCGGCTTCTAGGCGGCGACTCGGTTGGTGGAGTTCGCCTCGCGCGCTCTACGCGGCTGCAGACGGCTGGGCGCTATGGACGCGGTCAGGCGACTGAGGTCGCAGTAATTACAATCCAAGACTGACGGCGTGCGAGTGAACCGAACGCCGTGTACAATGTGGGCTGATGAGTGCTCTGCTTGTTAGCTGTGTGTTCCGGGACAGAAAGGGCTTGCTGGAGGCTATTCTACATAGAACGGATACGTCACTGGGTGCTCGGCGCGGGGCTGTAAAGGTACACCTGCAACACAAAGGAGAACTGTCAGAGCGCTACAATTGGCACAGTCAACGGCATCCACAGTCTGGATTGTAATCGGACACCTTGGTGCCCTTGTAGTCGCGCTGCTCGTCGCTAGTCCATCCTGGAATCGAAAACACGTACGTCACGATCCGCACGCCGCGTTGCCGTGCTTCCTCTAGCCTGCAGCACAGTCACGTAAGTCTCAACGGACTATGGTCCACCAGCACCGTCTGGACGAAGTTGCTTACTTTGGCATCAGCAGGCGAATGCCCTGCGCGAATATTTGTCAGCAAGAAGTCAGATCCATGCTCCACCCTCGCAATTTGTTTTCTCTCTATAAACCTGGGGGACGAGGTAGATGAATAGGGCCGTGGCCTGCGAGAAGTCTGCCTCTAGCGCGTCTCCATGCACAATCTCGACCAAGTCCTGTACGCCGTTTTCCTGCAGTTGAAAGTTGCAAACCTCGAGTGAGCATTCATGGCGATTGATTGACACCAACAAAATTATCACCTCGACTCGACCCCGCGCTCGGCCGGCCAGCTCCTCGTTATACTCGACCCCCACGCATCTATTGCCAGAGCCAAAAACATCTCAGGCTCGCTTTTTCCATTCCAAACCCGCAAATCGAGAAAACCTCGCGCCGACTTCTTTGGCCGCGTGCACGAGCATGCGGCCGTCTCCGCAGCCCAAGTCGAACAAGACGTCGCCCCGGCTCAGGCGCAGCAGCTCCAGCGCGTGGGCCAGTACGCCGTCGCCGCTGGGCGTGAAGGGCGCGAGCTTGGTGCCGCTGTTCATGGTGACGTTGACGGCGCAAAGATGAACAAGCTAAGTGCGCACTGCGGTTGACATGCATACCACTATCGAACTTATCTCTTGACAAGAATCATGGCGTTCGTTGGTGACGGACGCTACGTTGGCGACGGCGGCGAGGAGCTCCAGCGCCTGTGGTGCGACGTATACGGCTTGTTAACACGGTGTCCCGGAGGCTAAGGGCTAAGCATGAGCAGGGCGTTCGCGTCGTGGAAAATGATACCGAACTGCCCTGGGCGCTACACGATCCGCCACAGCCGGAAGTCGCCCATGCAAATCAACGGAATTCCAGTGACGGAGATTGCCACCAAGGCGTTCGTCGAGACGGCGCTGGCGCCAAAAGACGACGCTGAAGCCAGAATTGAAGTGGAAGTGCACGAGCTGACAAGTGAACGGTGCAAGGACGCTGTTCGAGTTGCCGTGTTTCCTGGCGGCGGTGGTGTGATTAGCTACTGCAAGATCCAGGAGGACCACGAGAATGGAGAGATGTTGTTTATTCATACATTCAACACGGCGTCAGGGCTCAAGCGCAAGCTAGAGGGGCTGAGCCTCGCTCACGTTCTCGGAGATGAGCATTCTTGGTCACTAGCGATTTGAGCGAGTGCTCGGGTCTTGATATTTCAAATCAAAGCGTCAATTGTAAGAATAGTTTTGGTCGAAGCAAAATTATTGGAATGCCAGCGCATCAAACTGAGCAAGAAAGCAATGCCTTCTTCTCACTCAGATCTCGCTCGGTCGGCAAAGATCATTTCTTCGTGGTCAATATCGACCTGAGGCATTTACGAACACAAGAATAGCGATGTCACGGGGCTTCAGCACTTGTTCGAACTTGGTGGTTCACGCACTTTTACCATCTACCTCCTTCAAAATGGCGTCGAGATCGAGTTGTTGCTGGCTTAGTCCGACGACGCTACTAAGCGCGTCATCACTCGAGCTTGCGTATCCTGCATCATCTCTGCTTTCGTGCAATATTAGA
The DNA here is from genome assembly GCA_023334415.1 of Phytopythium chamaehyphon. Classification (NCBI taxonomy): domain Eukaryota; phylum Oomycota; class Peronosporomycetes; order Pythiales; family Pythiaceae; genus Phytopythium; species Phytopythium chamaehyphon. The sequence continues at coordinate 20,952 of JAASGX010000017.1, read as the reverse complement.
AAATGAAAGCGAGAGTAATTGAGCAAAGCATTACCTCTCTGGTTCGTGAACGGTAATAGACTTGATTGCTACGCGCACAACGACTGCTTCTTCATGAGACACATCTCTGCAACTGTCAAGCTGGTGGCGTGTTGCTTCAAGCACGTCCGCCAGTTGTTCAGAGGCTGCTTTCACCGTTTCGTAATTTCTCCGAAGTACACCCAGCTCATCGCTAAACTGCAGTAAAACAGGCAAAATAGCTTATCGTCATTACGTCATAAAAAAAAGCGATTAGTGCAGACACTCTTCTCACCTTCCGGTTTTGCCAGCGCAGCAGTTGTTCAAGAGTGAGAATACGATCTTCGGCTTCGTTTGTCTCTTTTCTTGAACTCACAGGCGGAGAGTTGCTAGGCTCAAAATCATTGGATACCGCAGGAATATCTCACCATTTGCAGAAGTTCTAGTTGCTACAAATTCAAGCGTGTCACGAATCATATTAAGTGCGCGTGTGTGTTTCTTCAATGCCGAAGTCAAGTGGTTATCGGGGTCCGAAACCTTGGCGTCGTCCGAGCTCAAAAGCTGTAGTTGACACATAATTGTGGTTAGCATTAGTTGCTGGGTGTTCGTTGAATAAAATACGAGCACAGCACCGTGTGCAAGTTGCTTATACACTGAATGAGCACGTCAGCGATTTGCGTAGGATCTGTAGCTCCTTCGGCTGCACTGGTGGATTCCTTGTCAATTGAGCTGTCGGTTTCGCTCACGATGGAATCGACTCGCTGTCTTTTTGCCAGCGGCTGGGAGAAGAAGCCGTCAGATGACGGATTTGTGCCTTGTTCGTCGTCATCACTGGTCCCAATGTTATTCACATCCTCCCAGTCGTCCTCTTCATTGGAGTCCGCCTCTTGCTTTCTACTATCACAAGTGTGTGTGATGCGGTAGAAGTGTGTTCGCACACCTCCTGATCGGTTGTACTCGGGGTCAAATTTTGCTTGGACGTGCTCCACAAACGCAGAAAACTGTCTTTTCCCGTTCCTAGCCACCCACGCTTTGAGTTCTTTGTTCTCCCATCCCTCCCACAACTTCGCCGACGCTTGCACTGTACGAGCATCGCTCTTCTTGTGCGTGGGGCTTGTCTTGAGGCCGCGACTCTTGTTGGTTAAAACCATAAATCTCCCGAGAAACGCCGACAGGGTGCGGAAGTAGTCGGCGCCGTGCGTCTCGCGCATGTGCTGCAGGAACTCCTTGTAGGCCGCTGGCCGGTTGCCAAGCCGGCCAAACCGCCGCACCTCGACGTCTTCCCACTCTTCCCACCGCATTTTGTCTCGGGTGACCTTGGCCGCGCCATCCTCCATCTCGGCCCGAGTGCAAACGTTCTTGAACGTATCGTATCTGAAACTCGCGTGCCAGCCGCGCCTCTCGGCCTCGGAGTTGTACGCCGCGACCTGCGAGGCCCACGACGCGTCCCCCAACGCGGCGTGCGTCTCCACCATGAGCTCCCGCTCCCCGGCCGTCGTGTGGTGGCGCTTGGGCGACATCTTGGGTCGCGAGGCGATTGACGGAGCCATCCGCGCGGGGATCTGACGGCAGATCTTCTGCTAAAGAAAGTCAATCTGGCAGCACTACAGTAAGTGCGATATTTTGTCACTTCAACGTGCACCAGGGTTTCGATGCGAACATGAAGGATGTGAGTTCGTGGGCATTTTGGGTATTGATTTTTTTTCTCGCTGCGGCAATACTGCTCTGCTTGATAGTGTGAGCAAGGCTCAGCCCACAACCGAAAGGACTTGCAGCCAAATGCGACACGATCGATCTTGTCGTATCCCTCTTACTCATACAAATTACAATGTGCACACAATACGAGTGCAAAAATTGTCGAGGTTCCGATGGAAATCGCGGAGCAAGCAACGTGAAGTGCAGTCAGAAAACAGCAAGATGAAAGACAGATGCATTTACCACAGTTCGATGCTGATGTGGTTACCTTGCGACGTTGTCGTTGAGTGCAACGAACTAGCGCCCCCCAAGATAACGGACCTGCATACATTGATCGTAGAAATTGAAAACGTAATTCTAAGACCACGTTTGATCAGCAGAGGAGGCAAATACGTCATGCGAGCCTGTCGAGGAAATGGCTAGCACGTGTGGTGTGATGTGCTATTTCACATAATCTATTGGACCAACCGATAAATATTGGTTGAGTCGTACAGGAACGGCTGGTCATGGTAGTCCACTTAATATTCTCAGTGGTCTTCGTTTCACACGAACTGTTATGGTTCAGTATCCACCGCTTTTAGTATTGATGATAGCTCCAACAACCGATCACTGGCCCCGTCAACGTTATCGATTGCACCACCACTAGTATCCATCAGGAATACAGAAAATGTCAGCAACAGTATACGACACGAATTGAGTCAAATATTTCTACAGTACAGATGCGTAGGAGGCTCACCTGTAACTTTCTCGAGTAGTGAGACATTGACATGCTTTCTTTTTGGAATCATTGCGTTCGTCCAGCAAAACTTGGGTCTTTTCAAGCACTTGGCGAAGCTTAGCTGACGTGGTTTCCACAACACCAAATTTTTCTCGAAGTGAGGCCAGTTCCTGACCAAACTATCAAATAAACAATGAAACTATCAGTCCGTCGTTCTGGCCTGGGGTACCATTGTTGCTCTTACCTTGTGTCGCTCGTTTTCAAGCTCGCTTTCAAGTTGTTTGATACGAACTTCTAATATCTTGGTTTGTGAACTGAATGAGCCAACAAACTCGGCGTGATGGTGAGATGAGGAGTCTTCGTCGGAGGAAATAGACGTTTTTTCTGCAAGTACGAGAGAGTAACGAATCAATTCAAGCGCTCGGGCGTGGTTCGTCGATTGTGTGGGCGCGTCAGGGTCGCTGATAGCTTCATTACAGCTTGCTGTTAGAAGCTATACAGAACAAGTGTGAGTCATGGATTTGATGTTGAGAGCACGCGAACACGCAGTAGCTTACATCATGAACTTTGTTCAGGCACTGGGTTACCACATCTGGGATGTCAGTTGGCTTGCTCGACTGGTGATTATGTTCATCTTCATCAACCAAATCATTGGTATCAGTCTGCGTCATACTTTCTCGTTGATATCCCACCAAATTGTCTGTCCCGCAAGCAACGCTCATCATTTGCGGGCGCGTTGTCTGGAGATCAAAGTTGCAGTGTGTCCCAATGCTCACCATTGTTAAACTGTTTTCGGGAGGCTTGATGTTACACGATCTCGCCGAGTCTAACGTTGTGACTCCACTTGGACGACTTCGAGATTGATCAGATCCATTTACAGTGGAGTTCTCGGAGTTTGTCTGTGATGCTGAATCGTTTCGTCCAGCCATCAGGCTGTCGGATTCAGACACGACGCTGACTACGCGCAGACGCTTCACAGGTCGCTCCGTCACAAAAGCTTCACTCATATTATCAATATGATCGTCTTCACTGCTTTCCTCACTGCCGTTCCCAGTCTCGCCGTCACTCGCATCCTCCACAACTTTCGGGCTTGGTATATCGACATCACTGGCAGCCAGAGAGCGGCACCTGATGGAGTGATACCTTGCTGAGGCATCTCCTGATGACCGAGGGTAGTTGGGGTTATGTGTTTTGCGCATGTAGTTTATGAATCCTTTCACTCCGTAGGCAGTAGTCCTCGAGCGACACCACTCAATGAGTAGATTGTCCTCCCACGGCTCCCACGGATTGTCCAGCTCAGTCTTTCTCGCGCTCTCCTTCATCTTCGAAAGGGTATAGATTCTCAATTTAAACGCCGTGAGCGTACGCGAGTACTCGGGGTCGTACTTCGCCCGCATATGCTGGATGAACTCGACGTAGGCTTTATCTCGATGCAGCCGCTGCGCAAAACGCTCGACCTCCACGTCCTCCCATTCCTCCCACACCTTTAGCCGTTTCGTATCGTCGAATGCAGGGCCGTCAGACTTCTCGACACTCTTGCAAATGCTGTGGAACGTCGAGAACTTCACTTCCGCGTACCACCCGCGGCGTTTTGCCTCTGCATTGTAGGCTGAAAGTTGCGTCCTCCATGCGAATTGTTTGAGCCTTTCGTGGGTCTCGATCATCAGCTTGCGCTCCACATCGGACGAGCGGTGGTAGGCCGTGCTCTCCACATTATTTCGCTCGATGTGAGCATCCGATTTAGCCTGCACCATTTTCGAGATAAATCAAATTCTTTTGAGTATTGAGGCAGATGTACATGTAGTCATCGGTCGTTGCTTACATTCAACGCGGTTACTGGAAGCACTTGTGCATTGTGAATGTCATCACCAACTGATTCATTGCTTGGATGCTATCAGCAAGTTGCCATTAGTTTTTCGTGAGGCACATTGGTGCCGAAAAACAAAATATACATACGCTCTGCAAGTTGTCTATACACCGGATAGTCGCATCCAGAGCATCCGTTGAGCGATTTGAATACTGACAAAACACAAGTTCGTTAGCTGATGCACCATGTCTTGACACTCCTCTGTCACACGCCGAACATGTACCAGTTGTGGCCGCTTTTCAGGAGGGTCTGGTTCCAACGTGTCAGCAGGAATCAATTCACTTGGCCGAATCATAGAGTGGTCAATTTCAGTCAGACTCGAGTTCTCGTGGTCGGCCTGCGACGTGACATCTTCTTGTTGCACCACCGAGCTATCTGATTCACACGCGTCCCCAACTGCTAGCGTTTCTTTTGCAGCTTTCTCGGTAGTGCAGCTTGTTGGCATGTTGTCAATGCCACTGTTGTTCTCGTCGTTGTCGTTCTCGGAGGCGACGTCAATCGTTTCCATCGGTGCTACAACTTGTGGGCCTGGGGCATCGTAAGAATTGTTGAAAGTAGCTCGGGATACGATGGCGTGGTATCGTGCCGAAGCGGACGTAATCGATCGAGGGTACTCGTGGCCGTACGTAACGCACATGTGTTTGATGAACTGGTCGAGCTGGTTGGCGCCTCCCTGGGAGTGGCACCACTCAATGAGCTCCTTGTCTTCCCACGGGAGCCACGGCTCCCACGACTTGAGCGCCACTCTCATCCCAACGAGCTTCTTCTTCATTGTCTTAGAGAGCGCAAAAATCCTCGCCTTGAACGATGTGATCGTGCGCGCGTACTCCTGGCCGAACTTCGCCCGCATGTGCTGCATGAACTCGCCGTAGGCCTTCTCCCGGTCCGCCAGCTGCACAAACCGCTCGAGCTCCGCGTCTTCCCACGCAGCCCACGCGCTCGGATTTACCTTGGCGTAGCCCTCACTAGTGCTGCTGAGGCCGTCGACAGACGCGCAAACATTCTGGAACGTCAAGAGCGTCGCCACCGACAGCCACCCGCGTTCCTTGGCCTCGGCGTTGTAGGCGTCCAGCTGTGTCCCCCACGGCTCGTGCTTGAGCTTCAGGTGCGTCACCAGCATGAGTCCGCGCTCCGCAGGCGTCGACATCGCCACTTGGAATTCGAAAGCCGACTGGGCTACATTTGTAAATTGACCTGTAGTTTGAGCTTTGGTGGAGCGTCTCGAAAATTACGAGTCGTAATGCGCGGGTTTTGTTTTCATCTCCCAAATCGTCAGACAAAGGTGGTTCTCCACGCATTCTTCTAATCGAGAAAGCGCGTGATCACCACACACATCTCTACAAGGCGATAGTAATTGACATTCGAGCAGTTCTTATTTGCTCCGGCAACTTGACAAACTTGACAAGCATCGACGTCAGCAGTAGTTTCAGGACATATTTTATAAATGTGATCGCCAGAAAAATCAAATAATACCTAGCGCTGTAGATTAGATGATACTCCTAGAATATGTTGCATTCGATCAGTTCACGAAAGTAGTCGCTGCAATCGCTCAAGATTTCGAATGGTTCAGGAAACGCTGGGATGACAAGCGTTGGCGGATGGAGACAAAAAAATGAATAAATTAGATCGTCATTAGCTGGACTTGTCGACGTCTGCCAGTGCGGCTGCCAACGCGCTCAGTCGACTTGCTGGTTCCACCCGAGCTCGCTTATGAGGGCGAATGTGTTCATCTAGTTGCGGTTTGTTAGTGGAGACCCTAGTTGCAACACACAATTCATGGGAAAAAAACAGTCAGCATCAACCAGTAGTACAGTAGTTGGCCGTGATTCAATTGTCCAGCACCTTGGTGAAGGGAGTGGGCTATCGACTGTCAAAGGTCCTAAAATACTGCCGAATGTTGCGGTTGTCTCTCGAGCAGCTTCACCACTACGAAATACTTCAAAGGTTAGATAACGAAAAATGAGGCCACTCAGTCAAGGTTCCACGGCACCTGGTAGAAGTATTATCACGCCTAGTTTGGGCATCAATCTCCCTCCTCAGACGCTTATTCTCAAGCTCGAGCTTCGTGGAGTGTGACTGCAAGGCGCTGTACTTGTTTCGCATAATTGCTATCTTTTTCTCTAGCTGGATACATATAACAACGTCAGCTGCTTCGAAGTACAATAAATACCCGTTGCATGCCATACAACCAACTAACCTCATCTCGGTCTTTGAAAGACTGAAAGGCAATTTGTATCTTACTCGTTTCAGCTTCCTTCAGTTTCTCTTTAAGAGATTGTATCACTCCTTCAAAGTCAGTCTTGCCGAGGGACTGATCGCTCTCATTTGACTCGTTGTCTTTACCGGTAGCCCAAACCTTCGCAGAGATCTGTTGACCGGAAACGAGAGCGTAGACTCTCTCAAGCATGCTGAAAGCTTGTGTCTGGCGTTCCATACATTTGTCACTCTCTTTTAAGTCCAACTCCTCACATGATGATTCAATCCACTCATTTAGGGCCTGCACGACAACAATCACGTTAGATTATATGCGTGGCCAAATATTGTTGCCGACAGCTTACCAATAGAGCTTCAAGCAATATCTGCTCCACTCGCTCTCGTCTCGCAGGCGCAGGAGTGGTTTGTGTAGCTATCTCGGACACCTTGCAGTCCATCGAAGTAGCAACTTCTTGAGTATTTATCTCTGTTTGCGTTTCTCGCTCCTGGCACTCGGGTTTTTCGACATCGGCCCCGACATAACAGTCACTGTTGGCGACCATGCCGTGCGCAGTCGTTCCAGCAATGCCGCTCGTTTTGGTACACGTTCCGTTGATCAATGCCGACTTGATTGATTTGCCAGCATATTCCTTGCGCTTAGTGTTGGTGCCGGTATGACCATCGTCTGCCATATTTGAGACGCTATCACGATCGAAAGTATCAGCAGGTACATCTAAAGTTTCGCCGTTTGCATCCATGTCATGGTCATCGTCCGTGCGACATAAAACTCTTGCTTGGTCTGAAATTACAGCATTGGAGGTGTCGCTCACAGTCGCTATGGTATTTGCGTCAAGCTTATGGCATTCCGGAGCTGTGCTTTTGACGTCGCCGACTTTCACTTCGTCAGACTTCGTTCTATCCCCAGAACTAATCGTGTCATCGACCGTGTCTGGATTTGGAGATTTTGGGGCGTGCTCACTATTGGTAACTTCTGCTTTGCCAGGGGTGCTGCTACCAGTAGCTGCTTCGGCACTGATCGTCAAATCTTTTCCAGAAACAACGTCATTAGCTGCCTTGCTAATATCTGCATCACCGTTGTATGAAGGACTGGCGTTATCCTTGTCAGCAACGTTATTTGGTGTTTCAAGTCTCAGAATACCTTGATCTTCGTTCAGATTGGCGTCGCTAACTGCTTTGTTGACACTTGAAACATTCTGCAGCATATCAAAATTCGTGGATGTGGCATTCTCGTGCACCTCCTTGATGCCATCCTTTTCCACAGTGTCGGCACTTGCCGCAACAAAAGCACCGCCAGAATCCGCATCGACTTTCGTGTCTGCGTATGTGACTTCCTCCTTGCACGACGACGGGTTACTGCTCCTCTCGATGGCACGTAGCAGACACAAGCGTCTTTCCCAAGATTTATACCCGCGTGAGTATTCAGGGTCATGCGTCGCTCGCATGCGTTCGATGACGGAGGGAAAGGTTTTGCGACGGAACCTCTGGTTCCCCCACAAGAGGACCTCTCTGTCTTCCCAGGGTCTCCACGGCTGCCTCTTCCTCGTTGCCGCTCCCTCAATCTTCTGCGGAACCTCATTGTGCAGGTCGCGGAGTCGCTTGACCACCGCCGCGTGCGAGCGCGCGTACTCTTGGCCGTGCTCGCCCCGCATGCGCGTGACAAAGTCCTCGTATTCCTGTGCTGTCATGTCCGCCCTGCCCCAGCTGCGCAGCTCCTCGTCCTCCCAAGGCTCCCAGGGCCCGCCCGCGTCAGCCCTGTCGGCCTGGAGGCGCAGCCAGTAGACCCTGGAGAGGCACGAGGGCAGCGAGCGCGCGTACTGCGGGTCGTGCGTGCTCCGCATGCGCTCGATGAAGGCCGGAAAGCTCTGCCTGCGGTTGGCCTGCGCCCCCCAGCGCTCGATCTCGGCGTCCTCCCAGGGCTCCCAGCGGCCGCCGCCCGCCTCGCGCTCGCCCTCGCGCTCGCTCTTGACGCCTGCCGCGCGCTCCACCGCCGCGCGCCTGCAGTTGGAGACGAAAGTCTGCAGCAGAAGCTCCGCGAACAGCCCGCGCCGCGCCGCCTCAGCGTTGTAGAGCGCCAGCTGCTGCGCCCACGAGAGCCGCGCGTGCTGCGCGTGCACCTGCGCCATCAGCGCGCGCTCCTCGGGCGTCACGCGGGGCCGCCGCGCGGCCTTGGGAGCCGCAGGCGCCTCCGCCATCGACTCCATGCTCGAGCTGGAGCTGAGTGGCGAAAAGTAGCTATTTGTGACAAATGCCGTAGTGGTGAAGCGGAAGATGATAATTATGTGCTGCGCATTCTGTTGTGAGCGTCGTGCATTCTTCCCACAGAGATTTTCTGAGCTTTCGCACATTTCATGCCCAGCGACGAAACACAATGTTGTGGAGCTATCTCGATACCCAAACTTCTCGCACCCGAGTTTTTGTTGTGCTGTAATTTTGGTGGGGATTGCACACCTGCACAAGAATCGATTTTATGCTTACTTCTGTGGTCAAGGTCGATGGGTGTGCTGAAAGCGCAAATGTTTTTGTTGTCATTCGGTTTTAACCCTAGCGATACGCGTCAGACTTAAGTCCTGACAGCACTTGTTGAAACTTGTGCATCGATTGCCGCGCTTTCTCGGAGGCTTGCTGATCTCGACCATTTTCTAATCTAGAGGTGTTAGATATTCGTTCAGCGACCCAGCGCCTGTATGCTTCACTTTGCGGCTCTCGTCGCTTTTCCACTGGATACTGAAGCATGGGGCTTGCCTTGATCCACTCGTTTGAGAGCATTATATTGGGGCTATCTTGTTCTATCTCGCCGGAATCGACTGTATTCAAGTCGTCATTTATGTCTGGGTTGACAGTGATCAGTTGGGAAAGTTCTTTCATTAGCCCTGAGACGCTATGGCTCCAATTCCTAGGTGGCCCGTAAAGTTCGTCATCAGCAGCGTACGTTGGGAGGACGCCTTTGATCAAGGAATCAAGTTCTCGGTGTGATCTCTCCAGTGCTATGGCTTTGCTTGGCTGATGGTGGCTCGCTTTATTCAAAGCTCGAGTTTGTGATTCGTCCTCGCTGATATTTGACCCGAATGCTGGACTCTCGCATTGCTCGATATCGCTAAGCGATAATCTGGACAAAGCAAGTTAATACTCGTGTTAGAAGGCGTATTCAATTGCGTGCAACAAAGTAATTCACCTTGTGATTGCTATCTGGGTTTGAATATCTCTTGTCATTCGTTGTTTTAGTCTTTCCAAGGCAGTCGAGCTTGCTCTTGCAGACTTTTCGTTGAAGCTATTCCGTGCGTTGTCGAAAGCCTCAAATGTCCGCGTTTGTGCGGTCTTGAAATGGCTACCCTGATTCGACTGCGTAATCTTGCTAAGCAAAATATCAGCTCTCGTAACAGCATTCCCAGAAAACCCGCGAGTACTGTTTGTTATGATTGGTGTGATTCGGTCTTGATGCAACACATCCGGAGTGTCATGTAGATTGTTTTCCAGTACACCAATCTTGATTTTAGTATGATCAGAGCTCTCTGGTGACAAAACGTGGACATCAGGCGTGGCGTTTCTTGTTTTCTCGAGCTCTTGTTGAAGCTGATCTAGCAATACATCTTTGGATTTGCAATAATTCTCACTGACTGCTAAGCGCTCTTCTGCATCACGCTTATCCCTATTGTCAACCACATCGATAAGACAAAATAGATTTGGAACACCTCAATAACGAGGTCTAACCTGCTGAGCTTGGTTTCGAGCGCGATTTGGCAAGCCAGCTCGTTTCTGCATCTACGCAAGTCGGCACGAAGTTCTGCTGAAATACGTTCAGACTCAATGCATGTAATCCTCAGAGCCGCCGCCTCTTGTTCAAGCTGTAACAATAGTCAAAACAATGGTCAGAGTTGCTAGATCAACATGAATCAGAGAGTTAAATACCGATTTGCGGTCCTGCTCATATTGAGATTTTAGCAGGCGGTTAAGTTCTTGGCCAGCTTTAATCTCAACCTCTAGAATTTTCATTTGCGTTTTCGACTGAGCCTCTAGGAAGTCAAGAAACTCGCTGGTTGGCTGAGTTGCGAGTCCTTCTGTATTCTGTAGCTCCTGTCTGTCGGCACCATCTCCAACGGACGACCGCAGGCATTCAATTGTATTGCTTAGCAAGCTAATGATTTGTTTGTGAAGCTGGTGAAGTGACCTTGAGGTCTCTGAAAATGGTGGCTTCCCAGAAAGCGAGTTTGCAATGTTTAGCAACTGGACAAAACACGTTTAGGTCGACTAAAAGAATATCTACAAACACCGGTCCTGTACAGTACGTACCGTCTGGATATCTAGTAGTTGTCTCTCTAAAATGGCACGGGAAGTTGGAGACATCTCGGTCTCCGATTCTTGTCGTTTTCCAAATATATCACCAGAAAACCCATCAGTATTGGAAGCCTGGTCGCATGTCTTGACTACCATTATTGTTGACTCAGGTGTTTGCGTATCTTGATCAGTCATTTGTGGCACGTCACTTGCATAATTCTGGTTCTTGGGAAAATTATCACCCGGGATTGACTTAATAGAGGCAGTCGAGAGGCAATTGAAAGTTGTAGATTGTCCTTCTTTGGCAGTGCAATCTTCTGTCCGGACATCGAGTTTTGACTTCTTCCGTAACAGAATGCTTCTGATTTCGCTCATAAAACCAGAATTCCTCCTCGAGGAATGCTGCTTTACCACATCATCAACATTTTCTTGTGATGCAGGGCTGGCCTCGGCTTTCTCGGATATAGGTTCAATATTAGCTACCAACGTTCTGTTGGCATCTCCTAACGGGATTATTTCGGTAGATACTGGAGTTGTTGCAGCAGCAGCTGCAATAGGCGCAGGTCCAAGAGATGTGGATGTGTTTACTTGTTTCATCACCTGGAGTGGTGACGTTGCTGTATTTGGCGTGTCTGAAGCGTAGTCTTGTATGGTTATGGGCCCACGTCGACTACTGAATGGGGTAACGTTTCGCTGAACTGCATCGTCCTCTTCAATGTTGGCCTCTGCGCAACGTTGCGTCTTGTAGATGAATAAACGCCCTTTATCTCCTTGATGCGAAATCTCGAGGTTTTGGTGTTGCGATGCCTCCCCGCCACTACTATTTGCAAATTAGAGTAATAGTAATTCGAAATAACTTAACGCTTCCTTTTCGCACCTCTCGCTTTGGTCCGTTGGATTTTGCGTAGCAGCTCGGTCGGAACTGTCGTCAGCCTATGCTTGTGCCTTAGTGTTAAGCATAGAAGCGTATAGACTCCATCATCGTACCAGTTTGGTTGACAGAGAAGAAATGCCACGAACGGAGTCGAGCGTCATCTCAGCTGTATAATCATACGGAAGCGAGGCAGCATTCTCGATCAATAATTCAGCAACACGCTGCCGCTGGTGTTTGCTTCGTTCTATTCGTAGAAATATCAGTACAGTACACTTTTAATTGTCTTTGTTTTCTTGTGTTGGCTTACTCAGAGTAATTGCGTCCTCGCTAGGTCGAATGAGTAAGTGCCCGACGCTAGCAGCTAGAGTTTTGGGGCTCATTCGGGATGCAGGTGTTTTTGATACCTGTGTAGACAAGCATTACCGTAAGGTGTTAATTGCTTCTCACACATCGAAATGATCGAAAACACGGCTGTACATGGCGCAAGTGAAGCAAAAACAGCTTGAGAAACTCACGCGATGCCGGGCTAATCTGCGTGAACCGGGATGTTATCCCTGTGAGGCCTTTGTCAACTGGACCGTCAACCGCTTCGAGCATTAAAGCACTGATTGCATAAGGCACCAGTGGCTCAAATCTGTCGGAAAGGCACTAGCACTTGGTTGAATGATCACTGCCGATGCCTACGGTACAAACAGCAACATACGTGTTTGATGACGGTCGTAACGGAGTGTGGGTTGTACTGAGCCACGTCTGGAAGATCACGAGAGAGAAAAAGCTCAAGGAGATCGTGAGTTTCCATCGAGGTGCTTTCCCGCCGATATAGCGCTTCTTCTCTAGTGTGGTTTTCCAGAAACTCGACCAAGAGCCCCAGGCGCGTGAGGGTTTGAAGCGTGATGGGTACCCATGTCGCCTTTGCACCGCGCGGCGGGAACACCGAGGACAAGGTGCTGGCCGATCTCGGAGAAATCAACTTTCTCCCTGCCGCATGGAGCCATGAAAACTTTAGTGGAGCTGCTGCATTCAAGTCTCGCATTATGGACGGATGTAAGGGAGCGGTCGTTTGAGCGATTGTCTTGAATTAGCTCATACTTGGGTCCTCAACGCTTGGAACTGGCGTTGGCGGAATGCTCAAAAATGCACCCAGCACTCGTCGAAGTCGCAGTTTTTGTCGGGGTTCCTGCTCACCCACGTGCCGTCGACGCATATGCGCACGTCCCACTCGCAGAGCTAGTAATCCACGGTATCAACACAACTTGAACATGGAAAAGCTCTTGCATAACATCTCACCTGTGGCGAGTCCCACCGCGGCAATTCGTAGCGGCGAGCGCATGCTGTCCATCCGAGCAAGGCGAGACTTATAACAAGCTGAAAGATCGTCATGGGCACGCAGTTCGATTCCTATATCATGCCGATCTTCGGAAAGAGGCGAACAAGAAGACAGGCGTAGCAAAAAAAAAGTGTTGGAGCTTTTTGGTAATACGCATCTATTTAGTTTGAATGCATCTCTAAGACCGACCGGCGGCAACAAGATCCAGGTCACCACGCAGCTGGCGTACGAGTCGTGCGGCTTGTTCATTGATGTGTGAGCCCTCGAGTGGTGCCAGCAGCTCGGCAATGTCATTGCGGCGACGAGCGACGAGCACAGTCAAGCGAGGCGAACGCGTAAGTGACTGTAGAACACGGAGGTTACGAGTGATGGTTTCGCTATCTCCGCTTGACTCTACAAGCGCCCGCGAAACGAGCACCAAGATTCGAGTTACGCAGATCTCGAGTGTTGAAACGCAGTCGTTCTCCAGCATATTGAGAGACTCAACAGCCAAAGACCCGCTGGCTCGATGAGAAAATACGTCGATGAGCCCCTTGGTCAGCAGCCCAATTAGCGTTTTCTCCATGTCTGCAGCAATGGCGGCCATCTCAGGGTCAAGTTTAATTTCACTTGAGAGAGAGTCTCCAAGAGGGGCTGTCGAGAGCAAACACGTTCGATAAAGCAGGATGAGGGTGTGAAGGTGGGTGTTCGACTGGTCGCTCAATTGGCGAGAAAGCGCTGGCCGTAGAATCTTTGGCAGAGATGCGCCAAGGTGCATATTCTGGAAGACACGGCATACGTGGTGCACCAGCTCAAGATGTTCCTTGTATCCAACCCCAGCAGCCTCTTCATCTACTGTCGTCGTGTTCAACGCCGAGCTCATCAAGAAGCTAACCAAATGCGCGATGTCGAGGGCCTCGCGGCGCTGGAAAAGAATGTCGATCATGAAACTTTTAGCCTGGCTTGTAACTCGAGTGCTTTTGCAGCATCCGGTGAGTGCGCGGACGAGAGCGACGGGATAGGATGGGAGGTGATACACAAGTGCAACAAACTCCACCTGGTCGCTCGGTGTCAAATCATCAAAACGAGAAGACTTTCGATCCTCGGTGGTAGTCGAAACGTCGAAGAACGTGATCAGGTTGTTCATAGTGGCCTCCATTCGATTGCTCTCCGCAAGATCTGAAGGCAGTTGCTTCATCACGGAAATCATGATAGACAAACACTGCCGAGCAAGACTCATGTATCCGCTTTCAAGGTGGCCGAGAAGCTTCGCAAAGCACTGCATCCAATCAAGGATCTCTGTCCAGGCTGGCCATGGCTTTGTCACAGTAAGGTAGGAGACAACAAACGTGGTGCACATACGGAAGAGTGTAGATCGTGGAGAACACACCGAGTAGAAACGGGTGAACGACTCAAGCAACGCTTGTTTACCATTGGCACCAGTCGTGGCAGTATCTTCCATCGCTTCGTCCTCCGTACTACATCGTGCTGATTCGGACTTCAACAGTTGTGAAAGCACGCCGAGCAGTCCGGAAACAATAGGCTGGGTCGCGGACACAGATCGCAGCTCAGTCGACTCACGGAATTTGTTGAGCGTAGAAATAACAAATTTGTAAACACGTGCCTCCAGCTCTGCACGCTGAGGGACTCCAATCCAATCGGGTGATGAGAGAAAAACGCAAGCGAACTTGGAGAGTGCGATGTTCATAACATACCAACGCGCCATGGATGGATCGTTGTCGTCTGCGAGCATAGCACTTGGGAACATCGGGAATCGCTGAAGCAGCAGCTCGTCCTGAAGTCGAAAGACTGTCTTCAACAGAGACTGCTTCGGGTCCAGCGTCACTAGGTGATTCACATTGGACGAAGTGATCAGCTCAACGCACTCGACAACGTAGTGAAGGTGCTCGATGTAGTCTTCTGCCAGAGTGTCCACAACCTCATTCTCCAGACACTCGAGCCACAAGTCTAGCAGTGGCTTCAACAACGAGCGTGATTTCTCTTGCCAAAACAGCGAGCTTGATGGACCTGCTGCTGTCTGGGTAGTCACAAGTCTCGGTGGAGCGTACAGCAGAAGCGTGCGAGTGGATTGGACAGCGCAGTACCGAGTCTGACGAACGTTCGCTGCCAGGTCAGCCGCGCTCGCACTCGACGACCTCATCGCCGAAAGCAGCTTGTGCAAAACCATGAGACCTTGGAACCGCAAGGCCAGTCCACTGGACACGGCCTTCTTGGACTTGCCCTTCTTGGCGTTGCCGCTTGCCTCGGCATTCAGCAGGTTGTAGCTGTTCTTGACCTTGATCCCCTGCGCCTGCGCGGCCGCGATTAGATCCTTGAAGTTCTCGATCAGGCGCCCGAGGTTCTCCGTGCCGGCCTCGACGCACAGCAGGGCCGGCGCGACGTCCAGCAGCGCCGAGATGGCGCGCAGTGTGTCCCTGCGCACGCCCACCTGGAGGTGTGTGAGGCCGCTGCAGCAGTAGACGGCGACGAGCGCTGCAAACGGCGAGAGCGACTTGCCGTCCACAAGCACGGGCAGCAGCGCCTTCCATGCGGCGACGGCGGCGTCGCGCACGACGGCCTCCTCGTCCACGAATGCGGGCAGGAAGCGCTCGAGCAGCACGGCCACGTTGGCGAGCAGGTTGGCGGCGGCCTGGGGCTGCGCGGCGAGCTCCCGCAAGCCCTGCAGCGCGCGCTGGCGCACGTGCGGGTTGTAGTGCGCGACTTGGGCCAGCAGGTCCTGCAGCGTCAGGTTGCGGCGCGTGGTGGTCGCGTCGCCCTTGTCCTGCAGCGCCGACTGCGCCAGCAGGTTGATGCGCCGCGAGGAGATGCCGACGGACGTGACGTTGGCGGCCTGCGGGGCGCGCCGCCCCACCTTGCGCTTCGGCCGCTTGAAGTCCCCGGGCTTCTTCTTGGCCTTGGTCGCCACGGCCGCGCGCACCATCTTGGCAATCGAAGAGTGGCGAACCTCGCCTCCAGCCATTG
Source organism: Phytopythium chamaehyphon (assembly GCA_023334415.1). NCBI lineage: Eukaryota > Oomycota > Peronosporomycetes > Pythiales > Pythiaceae > Phytopythium > Phytopythium chamaehyphon. The sequence continues at coordinate 5,027 of JAASGX010000017.1, read as the reverse complement.
CGATTCCCTCGCTGCGATTGGCTAATATGGAGAAAGAAACGATTGGATTGGACGAAATGTACGCGTTTCCCTTCGAGAAAGGACAGATCCACTGCAAGAAAGGCAACATGGAGGCCAGCCTGCTGCATCTACGCTACATGCTACCGCTTCTGGTGGTTGACGAAGCGCAGCGCCAGCAGCGCCAGCACGCGCAGCACGCCCACCATGGCCACGGTGACGCCGAAGTTGCGCCAGAGCCGGTCGTGGCTAGCGCCGAACACGTCCTCGACGTACTCCTTGACGTTGGCGTAATTCACGGTCACGGGGGCGCCGAGCAGCGGCTGGCAGCCGAGCGCCGAGCCGCCCGCGGGGTCCGCGCAGTCGGCGAATACCACGGCGGCCAGCACGTTGAATGAGTAGCGCTGCGGGTTGATCTGGTAGACCCAGTTGTAGCCCGCGGGGATGGCGATTACTGGCGGATTGAAGCCCATGAAGAGGAAGCTCATGGTGTTGAGCAGCACGCCAAGCACCATGGCCACCTCCTCGCTCGGTAGCGCGTACGACAACAGCTGGCCCGTGTACGTCTGCAGCAGGATGAGCAGTGCCGTGGTGATCCAGTACAGCACGCCCGACGTGAAGCCCGTGAAGCCCACCATGGGATAGAAGATGGCGGTGAACAGCAGCGCGCTCACTAGCACGTACGGCACCTCGACCAGCGTCGTGGCCACGAAGTACCAAAGCGCGTTGTACGTCTGCGCCGCTCGCTCGCGGTAGAACGCGCCGCGGTCGGCTGCCGCGACCGGCAGAACGCTGAAAAACGACACGATGCCGTTGAAGCCAGTGACCAGGAAGAGCATGCCGATGCCTGCGTTGATGCCCTGGTACGTGCTGTAGTCGGCGTTGACGAACACAATGCCGAAGAACAACGCCAGCACAATCGAAATGATGAGTCGCGTCAAGTTGTACGACGCCGTGCGCCAGTACGTCGCGAAGCTGCGCTGGAGGAGGAACTTGAACTGGGTCGCGCCACTTGCTGCCCGCTTCATGGAGAACCGCAACTCGGGTACCTCTTCTGATGGAGTTGACACGCCCGAGAGGCGTAGCACTGTGTTCAACGACGCTTGCAACTCGCTGTTCTTGAAGGTATCGACAAAGTCGACACTGCGATGATCTGCACTTTCAGTGTCAGACAAAGATACGTGGTTGACTCCTGCGCCAATGCACTCCAGCATCCATGTTGCCGGGTTGCAAGCTGGAGGAAGCGGCGATACCCCTGGGATACGTTCGAAGTAGTCGACGAGTGTGCGGCAGTTCGGTCCGACATCGCCAAAGAATACGGTTTCGCCTCCGCGCTTGAGAAGAAGCACGCTGTCGAAGAGCGCGAATACCTCTGCGGACGGCTGATGGATCGTTGTCATGACAGTTCTTCCCGACCGCGCCACATTTTGAACGCCGTCCATGATTGCCTTCGCCGAAAAGGCATCCAGTCCACTTGTCGGTTCATCAAGAAACAACACGCTTGGCTGCGCCGCCAGCTCGACGCCGATAGTGAGACGCTTCAATTGCTCCATGGAGCTGCCTCGGATGATCTTGTCAGCGATAGGGCGAAGGTCAAGAAGATCGAGGCACTCCTCCACTGATGCCAGCTTCTGGTTGTTGGGAACGTCAGACTCCTGACGCAGAAATGCGCTGAACGTCAATGCTTCGCGGAAGGTAGCAGCCTCGCAGTGTACGTCGGACTGCTCGCAATACCCAGTGCTTCGACGCATAACAAGGTCTGTCGCTTCGTATCCGTTGAGCAGGATCTTTCCTCGGACACGACCTCCAGTCTTGCGATGCGCTATAACATCCATGAGTGTGGTTTTTCCTGCCCCAGACGATCCCATGAGAGCTGTCATATATCCTGGACGTGCGTATCCCGAGACGCCCTTAAGCAGATCGAGCATCTCCGACTTTTTCTTCGCTGGTGCAGGAACTGAGTACCATAAATCCTGGAAGGCTAGCGTCACTGGCACAAATCCAGGTCTCTGGTGCGGCTGATCGTCAACCTTGTTTTCATCAAGAGTGTGGTCAGCTTTTTGCCTGTTTGATGGCGATTTAACGAGATGGTATCCGCTGGATGGATTAGCTTCATCGCGATCGATTGCAAGTATGACATCTCCATTTCGTTGACCTGATTCAGGAGCGCTGAGCTCATGAGTGCTGTGGATGTCAGTTGTCACAGCACTATCTTCTGGCGCCTCGAACCGATGATACTCCAATGCCCACGTTGAAATAAGTAAGAAAACTACGTACGAGAACGCCATGAACAACAGTCCACCAGGTACCCAGTACTTGCTCGAAGGAACGTCAAACAGCGAGAGGTAATACTCGCCCATGCTCCTTGCGCCCGTCGTTGCGCAGTAGTCGACACCGCCGTATACACAAACGTCAAAGTCTGGCGCCCGGAACTGGTTGACGGATAGCGCTCGAACACACCACGCCATTGGACTGATCCAGTACAACCAGATCAAGTAGTCTGGGATCTGCGCGCGCGGAATCACGAAGCCAGCAAACATGACATAAAACAGTACGGACAGCATAGCCAGAGGCATCGCAACAAATGTGTTAGGCGAGATCGTGACCAGCAAGAAGTACCATGCGCCAAACATGATACTCGTGAGCAGAAGAATGAGCTCGTACAGAATAAACTCTTTCGCTGTGGCAGTAAATCCACACATCCAGTAGATCAAGCATCCAAACACGATCGTCTCGAGCAACGCGGCTGGAATTCGGCTGACCGAGTTTGCAAACACAAACGAAGACGAACGAAAGAAGTTTGCACGACGTTGCTTGTAGAACACCTTTCGCACCTCCATCAGTGTTGGAATTTGCGATGCTTGTCCGAGTGACACAAAGAATGTGGCCGAGAAAATGACTCCCATTACGACCTGCACATTGGCTGGGTCGAACTGGTAGAACGTACTCGCATACAAAAGACCCATAACGACTGTCATGAATGTTCGGCCGATCAAAAATGCTGAGTTACGACTCAGCACTAGCGCTTCACGACGCACCAGTGACCAAGTACTGCTGAGGAAACCTTCCTGAAACTCTGGAATTGTATCTATGTATGTGTGAGTGCTTTGCAGAGTGGCGGTATCGATTGGTGCATTCACGTTTCGCTGCGACTGCTCGAAAATATGCGAGCTCGTGAAAGCCGCCGCGAATTCTTCTGCTGTACGAGGGTGCGCAAGTTGTTGATTTCCCTCGGTTGGACGTCCGCTTTGGACGTCAACTTGGTACTTGATTTGCTCTTCCGTTCCAAGATCTAGCAAGAAGTCAGCGAAGTCACGCTCTTTCGGACAGACGAAGCCAAGTGTCTGGAAGTACCCGGCAACTTTAGCAACCGGGCCATGGTACACGACCCGCCCATCATTGAGCAATAGTACATTGTCGAACAGCGAAAAAACCTCTGGAGAGGGCTGAAGAAGTGCGATCACAACTGTTTTCCGGAATTCTTTCGCCAGGCTGCGCATCGTGGATATGATGTCAAATGTCGCTGCACTATCCAAGCCAGTGGAGATGCTGTCGAGCATCAATGTAAGAGGCATCCCCATGATCATCTCGCCTGTGGTAACGCGCTTCCGCTCTCCTCCAGATACGCCACGCAGCATTCCGTCGCCAATGACGGTTCGAGCACAATCTTGAAGACCCAATTGCTGAATAACAACAGTTGGGAGGTGCTCAAGGAGGACTCTTGCAATCTCTTGCGCAGCTTTGTTCACAGCAGGGTCTTCACTATGGCCGAGAAGGCCCTCGACGTGGCGTGCGAAGTGCGCAGAACTGCATTTATGCGCGAAGGCGAGCGTTTCTTCGACAGTCAGTGTGGCCAAGTGCGTGTCGAGTTGGGTCACGTACGACACGAATTGGGGCAGACGGCACTTCAGCTCCTCTTGGGGTTGGTCGTTGTACTCGATCTCGCCGCTGATGCTTACGCGCTTGTCCTCTGTTGGGAACCTGCCGCTCAGAAGCTGCAGTAGCGAGGACTTGCCGGATCCTGGCTGCCCAAGGATGAGCGTAGTCGTGCCCGGCTCGAACGAGCCAGTAATCTCTCGCAGAATGTGCTTAGTAAGGATCGCTCGGCGCGGCTTGGAGCTTGAAAACGGGAAAGATGGGATAGCACCGCGCACGGATTTCATGAACACTGTCGGCAGCGTTGGTAGCTCTGACGTGGCGCTCGAGTCCGGAGCAGCCTTGTGTGCGACGGCGACGTCTACAGTGAGCGACAAGTTCTTGACGCGAACTGAGAGTTGTGGCAGTGGCGAGTCCGACGCGCGCTGGAAGTGGTCCGCCACGTAGCTGTGGAATCCCTGCGGTCCCTGCGCCAGCAGCGACTTGACCGACGTGTGCGAAACGCTCGCTCTAGTCGGCTGCATGCCGCTGGACTGGGCTGGAGCTACTGGTGCTGCTGCCTCACCTGGCATCTTGGAAACTGGGAGAGCGTTCAAATGCTCGATGTGGCGCAAGACGTGTTTACCTGGAGGCACAAGACCATCAACACCGGCCAGTATTGCAACTGGATCCCCGGTCCCACCCAGATCGACATACTGAATCTCACATATCACGAGTCGGTGATATTCCTTGGACGCATGCATATTGAACGAGTTGGCGGTGATTACCCTGAAGGAAATCGTGGTCAACAGAGGTCTCTATTCGAGCTGCTACAGTATTTGTCTGACCACGTTGAAGTGCATGGCCGAAAAAGGATTCTCGGTCATGCACTTCAACGAGATCATTTGAAAACCTTCACCCCGCTCTTTTGTCAAGGCAGCCATCACAGCTTTCAGAGCTTCGCCAAAGAAATCAACAAGAAGACCCAACGAAAGCATTGCTTCATCATTACACCACAGCATTAGTCACGAACGAACGACGCCATCGACGGACGCACATCGTTGATCGACGTGCGAGGAGCCACGTAGCTGTTGCCAGTGTCGCTGCTCACGCTCGGAAGCTGGTAGCGCAGCAGGTCACTCCAACCGGTGCGACCAGCGGCGTGCTGCAGGCCG
>JAASGX010000016.1:0-86797 GCA_023334415.1 Phytopythium chamaehyphon | reverse complement strand
GGGGGGGGGGGGGGGGGGTGGGGGGGGGGGGGGGGGGGGGGGGGGGGGGGGGGGGGGGGAACGGCGAAGTGCTGAGGTGTTCAATCGGAAGCTGCGAGCGGAGGTGGAAAGGCAGAGCCGCATACTCGCAAATCTCAGGGCCGTCGTCTACGCGAGCTTTGGCTATACAGATCACTGCGAGACCATATTGATGAAGCAAAATACGTCACGAGTATGCCCGACACCTCGACGAGTGTTTTCCCTCGACTACGTACTCGCTGATTTGCAGCTAGTTCTCAAGCGGATGTACATTGACGCGGACTTGGTTCTTGGGTCGGCCAATCTTCTCAGCTACTCGAATCCGACAGAAATCAAGCACCATCCGCTCTACGGCAAGATGGTGCGGATGACGATGGCTGAGAGCGTCAGTATGAGCGCGGCAAAGCTCGCAGACAATGTTTGGGCCGCAATAACCGACACCGCTGTTAGCAGCTTCGATTATACTTTCAAGGTATGTACAACATGGACAGTGTTTCATTGGTGGTGCTAACGTGCTCAAATGAGTATAGGAGAGGTCGTATGGCAACACATCGAGCCACAAGTGCTTCAGCATGGTTCTAGCGGGCGATGCAGATCGCTTGGCAATCGAAGCTGTCTCGTGCACTCGAAGATTCAGTGAGAAGGACCGCACCCTTTTTACCTACACGTCATTGATGACAGTTCCAGGGAGTGGGGGTCTTGCTTTTCGCGAGAAATTGTGGATCCAGGTCTCACCGGCGATGAGCTCGACATCGCCTGCTGCCGTGCTCAAGTTTTGCTATCACCTTACTCCAGATGTGGCCTCTACTTCCGATGCAAGCGACAATGATCGACAAGTAGCGTTTGCTCTCCGTTCATTAGGCTTCATCATCCAAAAGTCAGCCATTGAGCTCTATCAGAAGCTACAGTAGACTAACTGGCAGTTGATAATCGCCAAGCTGCAAAATACTAAATATATCATCGTTGAGCACTTCATGCAACCGACAATCTCATAAAGTGTGTAGCAGCGAGATCGACAAGACAATTGCCACGAGACCAGCTCGCTAGATGAGCCATGGCAGATCGCGAGTTTGAAGGCGTCGGTGCAATTGAAGCGAAAGTTGGTGATGGTACAGCACAAGGCGCTGACGTGGCTAATCCTGGGGTATCATCGACTGAAAATGGAGGAAGCGAACGGGAGCAGGTTGATGTGAGCCCTCGCAAGTACACCTTATCAGAAGATGCTATTGCGGTCTCTGAGGACATAACAGCTCACCCAGACGCAAAACGTACAGCTGCATACAACAAAAACGACATCAAACTTCAAGGCGTTGCCGATTTACCTAACACCAGCAAGAAATTCCCACCAGACAACGATTGCCAGGATAGCGACGAAGACGACGATGACGAAGCTGGCCAGTTTCAAATCGTAAAGAAGTCAATTTACAAATCACCCAAGAAAGGCTCGATTCTACACCGTCTAACTGGACTAGCCACAACTAGCTCAAAGTCGAAATATGCACCATCGGCACTTGTTCCAGACTCTGAGGAACGTCCGTACATCGAAGGTGTCAGTCCTACCAATCGAAAAGCGGAGCACCAACAGTTAGACGAGATCAATCTAAACGATGAAGACGGGAACGTCGCGGACACACAAATCGCGCTTGAAGAAGAAGAGCCTATTGATGTAGCCATTGCTAGGCTATGCGATCAGGAGGAAACCTTGCCTTCACAATCACAACTCGTGCCATCAAAAAATTCCCAGAGCAAGACTTTTGTAGAAAGCTTGCTGAAGCATCAAAGGGTGAGCAAGGACGATCAAGATGCACCACAAGTTGTAATACACTCTGGTGAGAGTGACTCGGAGACAGGATTCGCGACACTAAACCCAATTATCTCTGCCAAGCGGAAACTAATCGTTCCAACAACGTCCTCTCGCCTTGCAACAGTTGCCACAATGGATGCTTCTCCATTCTTGAGCGAAATCCCATTGCGGGAAAGGAGCAAGGTGGAAAACGTCGAGGCATCACCAGCTAACTACTTGTTAGTTATCAACGCTCTTGGTGCTACTGGGTTGCCAAAAGTTGAAAAGTTTGGCACACAATCGACGCTGTTAGAGATGCAACTCTGTTCGAAATGTTCCGCTGGAGATGACAGTCAACCATTAATCATGAGATCAGGGCTGCATAAGAAAGGTGGGAGCGAAGCGCAATGGAACCAGCAATTCTCGGTGTCCCTTTCATCTAAAGAAGATCAGCACTTACAAATAACAGTCAAGACAAACAATCGCATGATTGTGGGCCAGGCTTTTGTACCGCTCGGCAAGATTGGCGACTTATTTTACGACCAGCACTACCAGTTGTATCGAAGTGAAGAATCATCAGAAGAAGAAGAAGTACATGCGTTCAACACAGAACCAGCTCAAGAAACACAACCTGCTGGAATGGTGCATTTGCAGCTGAAAATTACGGACATGTCGGCAATTCAAACTGTGCCGCCACTGCATTTGCCGTTCCCCAAAGCATCTGAGCCTGCCCTGCCGCCAGTATTTTCTCCCAACTCGGCGGCCACTCCCCACAGGATATCTCCAATGCTTGCAAACGGAGGACTTTTCTTCAAGGTACCGTTCCACAACAGTAGCGTGATTGGATACTCTGCAATTCCTCGTCGACAGTGGGTTGCGGTAGCAAAAGTCGACCAAGAACTAGTAATTACATGGTGTGACCCAGCTGCACCGACTGCAACGGAAAAGAAGCGTAGCGAATCGCGGAGCTTGCTCTTGTCGCTCGTTATTGATGTGACAGAGGGTCATGCGACAAAGGCTTTCGAATTTCACAAAGCGAGCAATGTTGTCAAAGAATCGAGTAAATGCTTCTCACTTATAGCAAAGAACCGGACTTTGGATCTCGTAGCGGCAAGCAAGGAGGAAGCAACACTTTGGGTATCTAGCCTTCGTGAGATTGTGTCTCCTTCGACAAGTCAATCATCGGAGACTGTATCTCTCCAGTCAGCTCGTACCATCCAGGACTATCGACAAGTTGCACTTTCTTCGAGGCAAGAAACCCGTGCAGAGAATCCTACGAAAAAGAAACAACAACTCGCAGTTTGGAAGAACAAACTATTTGAGCTCGCTCGTCGAAACCAACTCGACGCTATAGCAGCATGCCTGCATGATGGTTGCCCTGTTGATCTACTTGAAGTAGGAACAGGTGACACGCTACTGATAGCTGCTTGTCGGGAGGGTAACGCGCCCCTAGTACAATTGTGCCTGTCTTGGCGTGCCAAGAACGACCCCCATCCAGAATTCGGGGACACAGCACTTCAAGTTGCTGTTGCCCATCAGAATGCTGAGTGCCTCAAGCTGCTGCTTCTGACAGCTGCAAAGAGCGAGATGGATTCAGAAATCGTAAATCACATTGACTCTAACAGTGACGCACCACTGCATGTCGCCGCTCGCAACGGGGATTTTGCGTGTCTGCAGCTTCTGCTCCTGCACGGTGCAGACATTTGCGTCGTTGACGAAATTGGACGAACCCCGCTACATTGTGCAGTATCAGTGGCGCATCAAGGAGGCACCGACTGTATTGCCTATTTGCTTGACGTTGGTGGGGACTCTGTTTTGAACTTGGGTGACGCAGAAGGTGACACTCCGCTTCACTACGCAGCACTCGCTGGCAACGACAATGCAGTTAAGGTGTTACTTGAGAGCGCTGCAGATGCACTAGCAGTAAATTCAAACGAAGAAACGCCACTCGATATTGCTAGGCGCGTGCAGCATCAACGATGTGCTGACTTCATTGCCCCATACTGCGTTGTTCCGCATGAAGACGACAAACCTGCTCATTACCAGGAAACTCAAGACACAAAAGATGAGGAAGATAACGAAGATGCACTTCAAGGCCACCGGCGGCACCACAGTCGGAGAGATCACCACCGTCATCAACACAAACACACTGTGCAAAGAGATGCAGAAGAAGATGGGGACGACTACGGGATCGACCATTCCGACGATCATGAGTCAATGTACGATAGTAGTGGCTACTCGTCATCACAACATGAATCGCCGTCACGTCCGTCCACTATGAACCTCCGAGATCAGCCATGGGCTGTACAGCATTCGGACTATAGTGTTACAGAATTTCCCTATCAAGACGAACGGATTGCTTTCTCACAGCTTCCACTCGCAACACTTTCGCCGAGCGAGCAGGTGCGAGCCGCTCTAAGCCGTCAGCAGCGATCATTTTCAGCTAGCGGTGGCAGCAAGATGCCTATGAGTGCGCGTACCATATTCGAAACCCCTTCCCATATCAACTTTGCACAAGCATCTACCCATTATCCAGCTACTGCTAGAGACTGGACATCTGCATCTTCCGAGCAGCATCCGCTATACTGGATGAACGGCCAGCAAGTACTTCCAGAACGAGGTAATCGAACTCGACAATTTGAAGACCCTTATGCAAACAAATCGATGCATTCTCAAACGCAGTCAGATATGTGGCGAAACCGATTGAGGAGTCAAAGCGAGAGTGGATATGGCTCGAGATGGGGCTATGGGGACAGCACTCAAGCTTGGGCAATTGAGGATTCTCCAATGATGACAGACAGAACATATCACTCAAGAACCGCGTATCCGAATGCAGATAACTCGCTTTATCAACGAGAGTATGTGCCACAAGCAAGGGAGACATCATGCTTCACACAAGATATATGGGCTCGACGGCCCGCGACAGCAGATGCACCTCCAGTAACACAGAAGTGGGACCTCATGTACACACAGGACGGATACCCATATTATGTAAATCGGCAAACGGGAACTTCGCAGTGGGAAAAACCGCAGGACTTTGAGGCTATTTCCCCTCCACATCCAACTCCGATCCACATTCAGGCAGCTCCAATTTCGCGCAACCCAGACGAGATCATCCGAATGCGACTAGCTCAGGCTCGAAGACAGCAGCCTGTGTCATCTCCATTCCGAAGACACCAATCAATGGTGGAGGTGGGAAGCGGTGGGTTTCAATACAGACCAGACGTTACAAGCAAGCCTTCATATGGAGGCGCTTATCCTGCTGATTCGGTCTTCGAGACAAAAGATGCCGAGGAAGCGAAGGACCGCAATGAAGAACCAACCCGAGTTGAATCTGTGACAGCCGCACAATCGCAGGTTATACCTGTATCACCAACGTCCCCATCGACGTACCAAACGCGAACGGGGCTGCGATTGTCGATTGATATATCTTCCCCACCGTCCAAAGACCGTAAGCTCCACTTTTCGCACACATTATTTCATTCAATACCGCTAATCACAATTTCCTGTGTATGCAGACGTACGGCCAGAGTTTGTACCGTCTCCTCGATCAAAGAGTAATGCGTCACCGCGAGCATGCGAGCAGGCAACAGCTGATGATACGAGTGAGGCAGATAAAGCGGAAGCAGGGAGCTTCCAAAAGGTACGATTCAACTTTATGCTTTCACAGCAGAGATGATATTCACAGTTGCTATTTTACAGTCCCGCCCATCATCACCTCGTGGACGCTCCAAGAACGTGAGTCTGATCGACCTCAAGCGAGCGAACAATTTGGCAATCGCGCTTGCCAGCTTCAAAATCAACGATCGGTACGAACAAATTATCGATGGTATCCTTACGATGAACGAGGAAATTGTTTCGGCGCCTCTTTTGGCTTGCATGCAACGATTTTTTCCAACGGAGCAAGAACGCGACGCTTTGCAGCGCTTTCGTGGTGATGTGAGCATGCTGGGCAAACCCGAGAGGTTTTTCTACCTGCTTTTCCAAGTGCCAGCTGTCCAAACTCGCATCGAGATGTTTTTATATAAGCTCGAGTTTGGCCGTATGAAGCAAACACTGCTTGGACGAGTTCTTGTTGTCAAGCGTGCGTGCCGCGACGTGACTGAGAATTTTGCGTTTATTCGTGCGTTAGAGAAGTTCTACAGCGATCAGCAAACTCGGTCTCTTGCAGTTCTGGAACAGCACCGGGATGTGTTCAAGCGCAATTTCTTGAGTGAAGCTGACGAAAAACTTACATCCTTTCGTAAGGATTTAGATAAGGCTGCAACTGTTGATCTGACTGATTTGCAACTCCAGTTGAACCGGTTGCTTGCGGGAAGACGATCAATCGAGGTGTTCGTCGACCAGAAGCGCAAGGTCTCTGCCACAGATACCATTTCTGATGCTAAAGATCCAGCAGAAAATGCTCGAGAGACCCTGGAGCGGTTTCTTATGGAGACGCGAAAGCCAATGAGTGACGTCGAGAGCGAGTTTGAAGGTATGGAGCAGTGGGTAGACAAACTACTGGCCGTGTTTGGCGAGAACAAAGCATCGTGCCGACTAGCAGATATCATCGAGTTCATCATGAGTCTCCTCTAAAACTCTTCATAGAATTAGAATTAGTTATCGTCTGGTGGTTGTTACTATGTGCTAGTACGCGTCTTCAGCGGCCATACCGTCCGAGTATGCCGACATCGCGCGCAGCTCAGTCATGGACCCCTGGTACTGGTCACCTGGGTATTCACGAATGTTGGCAGCGTACAATTGGTTGCGGCGAGCCTCTTCTTCCCACTGAAGTCGATCATAGGTCGGCTCTCTTGTCTGGATGCGGCGAAGGATGGCTTGGTTCTCGCTCGTAATCTTCTGCAGCTCACGCTTGCGGGCCTCCTTGTTGAGACTATGAGAATAACCAATCGACTGGTTCTTGTTGTCGAGCGACTCGTTTTGCATGATGAACGACATCTTTTCGAGCAGGATGCGGTTCTCGCGCTCAATCTCAGCGTACCGCTCCTCCTTCATCTGCTCCTTCTTCAGGTTCTTGCGTAAATGAGTGGGCCGGTGAGGCTCGCTATTGTCGATCGAGCTCTTGATAGTGTTGAGCTTGCCGCGGTGAATATCCTGGCATCGCTGGTAGTACTTTGCATCCGTGTGCTTATTGAGCGTTGGGATTGCCTTACGACCGCGGTCCATGACGACTTGGAATCTTTGCACTCTCTGTAGGCCAGCTCGTTCAGAAATGAATACAACGATAGGTTCGCAAGTTCGCCGATCAGACTGGAAATGGCTCGGATGGTGCTCATCTTTCCATATGCCTCGATATAGATAGTTCGATCATGACTATATGCGGCCGAGCATCATAAGACTCGAGGAATCGTGAACCTTGGTGAACCGGTTCGTGATCGACCTTGTCCATCTTTGCGTCGGTTCCTTGAGCGGACGCGTCCCTCGGCCACATTCAACTGCTTGCATTTCTCTCGGGCTTCAAAACCACAAAAGATCCGAGAAGATCGATATCTTGTGAACATGCCAAAGAAGTGTGACAGTAAGGAGCTCACGTCCATCGAGCATGGGGAATTCGACACGGCGGCGCTGCAGCAGGAGCTTACAGCTGCGCTGGAAGAGGATCGATTGTACAGGGTGACAGACAGCATGAAAAAGCGTGCAATCCACACAGCGGCAAATTACGACGAGTTTAAGGTGGCTCGGATGATTTGGGAGTTCGAGCTGGAAAGTGGCTCACTTGGGGGTTCCTTTGCATGGTGTAGAATATGGTAGCGTGTGCAGATCTCAAACCTGTAACCCAGAAGGAATTGCAGAACTTGGCCAAGACTTCGCGTTCCCAAAACCTCTTTTACGGCAACGGGGCTCGTGCTTCCAAACGTGGCAAGGACTCTTCAGCCAGCAACGGTGTTAAAATGCTGGCCAAGGAACCTGCAGATACGGCCCCGGCAACTGCAGTCGAGTTTTGCCGCTGCTGGAAACGATCGCTTCATTCTGTTGAGGCCAAGCACAGGTGAGTAGCGTTCTTTACTCTTGACGGATCTAGATGCTGAACAAACCTGGCGCTGCAGGTACTTGGAATTGACTGGTCCAGAGCAGCTTAAAGCAATCTTTCGAGCTGACCTCGACGCCGATTTGATGGCCGAGATCACTCATGTCCTCGTAACGTCATGGGAACTTGGTGGCTCCCCATATAAAGATACGGCCCACTTCGCTGTCCGGACGCTGAATGCGCTTGTTAGCACCTCGCGTTTTTCGCTGTTGCGCGATTTTCTGGACAACAACCAGCTCGAGAAGGTGCAGGAGTTGCTCTCGCTTGTCGACCAGCAAGCCTTTGAGCTTGATGCAGGGGATATAGAACTCGTTGACGATATTCGAGCCAAGTTCCGTCTGTCGAAGTAAATGGCCGAGACGGCCAGGATAAATGCCTTCAATGCAACGTACATGCGTGTTGCCTTCATCTGCTTGTAGTGGCACTGTGCTTCGGTCGCACCGCCTAAATTATCGTAATCTACCTTGAAACGCACAGCCTACCGACATGCTACTCGCTCGTGGAGAGCCGAGCAAGCCGCCATACACCTACTAGTGTGGTTAACTGGACGACTCTGGCATACCCCATACGAAGTATTCAATCGAGGATTTGGCGCACAGCAGACCGAGCGTGAGCAGAAAGCAGCCAAGTCCCCGCATGATCATGTCAATGGTCTTGTTCTTAAGGCGCTGCTCCGAGTTGACACGAGTGAACAAATGGTTTGAATGATGTCACATATCGGAAAAGAACCTACCTTCTTGTACTTCTTGAGCAGAGACAGCAGTAGGTAGAACCAGGTTGACACGCCGCAGCAGACTCCAAGACCAAACACGAACGCCAGGAAGAGCGTGAATTCGAGCATTCCCGTGCCGTAGACTTTCAAGCACATTATCGTGTTAGTCAACACAGTAATACAAATTATGCCAAATGCGACTCACCCGAAGCGATGGCGCCAGTGTAGGAGGCAAGCAGCGCCGGGTTAAAGCCCGACATGGTCAACCCCATCAGCACGTTCTTGAGCATCTCGCCCTGCGCGCGCCCCATGCCCTTGCGCTGCGCCGTCTCCATGTCCGAGTCCAGCGACGGCTTCATGTCGACGCGCAGGAAGACAAGCCCGATGAGCGTGAACATGATGGCCCCCAGCACTCTGTCCACCAGCCAGTCCGTTACGTCAATATCAGGTCTCTCCAATAAAAACCCATGCAAGTCATTGCTCTCACTTGGAAACCGGCAGCAGGAACTTGGCCCCCGCCAGGAAGCTGCCAAACCCCCAGAACGCAATGCCCGCATACGTCTGCAGCGTTCCCATCCATCCCAGCAGTAGTGTCAAAATTCCCAGAGTACCATAAGCAAGCGTTGAAAAAAAAAAAGTAAGTCCTTACCGCCTCTGAGATGGCGCCGCCGAACGCGATCGTGAGCCCGGCACGGTACTTGCCCTGTATGCCGAGCTTCAACACCATGGCGGACGTGGGTCCCGCGACGGGCACGGAGCCGAGGAACCCGAAGCAAAACCCTGCGACGAGCGGTAGCAGCAGCCTCACGACCAGCGGCGCGCTCGTCTCTTCATGCTGCTGCTCGCTTTCTGCGAGCGCCACGCGGGGCGCGTCATCTCTTTCCTGGTGCTGAGCTGGAATGAGCTGCGCTGGGGTCACGGCGGGCGCTGGAGCGGCGGCTGGAGCCGTGGCTTGCGCGTCGAAGACTGGCGCCGTCTGCGGCTTGTAGGGCGCGCCAGAGAGCCGCGAGAGCAGCAGGAAGAGCAGCGCGAGCGCGAGAAGAGACAGCAGCAGCGCGCGCTTCTTGATGCGCGCCAGGGGCAGCGCCACGGACCGCAGCGAGCGCCTGTACAGCGGCAGCATCATGTACCTGGAGGAGACAGGCGCTCTTGGCTTTGCCGCGTCACTTTCCGCAATGAGAAAAAGCCCACTATGATAGTGGTGCGACGACGCTTCCCCGTTAAAACGCTTCATACAAAATTCAAGATAGTTCAGGATTGTTCTGACTGACTCGTTCGTGCAACGTTGAAGTGCTAGGAGTTTACGAGTTTTGATTGGGTAAAAATGAACATAAAGCGCTTTGATTGGTGGAAAACGGATCCTGGACCGCGAAACGACGCCAAGCAAAATGCGCACATGCGATCCAGCACCTTCCTAGGCGCTCTATCGAGCGTCTCTCGAGGCTTCCAGAGCGCTGAAAGGCGCTGCAAAGCCTGAAAGATGAAACGAGGGGCGTACCCATCGCCCACGACGCCAGCAGCAGCTTCTTCGCCGTCTTCCGGTGCGTCTACGGGCCCCAGGGCGGCGTCATTGGCGCGTGATGAAGCCGCGTCATCTCCGCCAAATCAAGCTCGTCCAGGCCGGTCGAGGCTCACACTAGAGCGAGTGTTGGGTGTGACGGCGCTCAGCAATGCCATGATGGCCGTGAACCCGGCGTCGGGTGAGATCGCGTACGCCGCGGGCTGCATCGTGGTCGTCTACAACCTGCGGCGCAACAAGCAGGTGCGCTACTACCGCGTCGACAAGAGCGTCTCGTGCCTGTGCTTTTCATCCAGCGGGCAGTTCCTAGCCATCGGCGAGAAGGGATACATGCCGGCCATCACCGTCTGGGACGGCACCAACGGCGCGCTGTGCGCTGAGCTGCAGCTGCACAAGTTCGGCGTCGCCTGCATGGCCTTCAACCGGGACGGGTCGGTGCTGCTCTCGGCGGGGCTTGTGCACGACCAGCACGTGTACGCGTGGAGGCTGCAGAGAGACGAGGAGACGGGAAAAATGGCGTCCAAGGCCATCGGCGTGGCTCAGATCCAGGAGAAGATCCTCAGTGCTGACTTTTGTCAAGAAGGAAACTACTTTGTCACGGTTGGGGAGCGGCATTTCAAGGTACGTGAGCGGATCTACGCGAGCGATGCAACAGGTCTTGATGAGGTGTTGTGTGAATGCAACAGTTTTGGCCATTGACCTCCGACGAAGCTTTCGAAACGACAGGATTTCAGGTCAATGATTTACCAGAGCTGCGGCACCAAGACGCCGTGATGCCAACAAAAGAGGAAGCAACTTTTACAAGCGTCGGCTGTGGTTATGGGGCGTGCAAACTGAAAACGTTTGCGGTGACTGCAGACGGAACGCTGTGCTGCTTCGGAGAGAATGGCACCATGGAAAGATTGGTGTCGCTCGAGACTCCAGCAGGGTACGCGCTTTCGGTAACTGAAGCTTACATCGCTGTCGGTGGAGCAAGTTCGGTGATACGCTTGTTTGATCCTGCGACGCTCGAGTACCGCGGAACTCTTCCCTTTGCACCAGCGTTTGGAAGCGCCAACCAACAACCAGAGGCTTTGGACAACGGAGATACCTCTTTATACCCAGAACACCCGCATCGCTACCCGGCTGCGATCGCAGTGCGAATCACCGGATCTCACGTTGTTGCTCTCTATAACGACCGCAGCTTGTTTATCTACGACGTATCAAACGTTGAATCTGTCCAAATTGAACGCTCATTCTTATTTCATTGCGGTGGAATTCGTGAGATGCAAATTGTTGGTCGTGTGCGAGGTGTCAACAGTCGAGGAAAATTAGTCTATGAAGGGGACCAGAGCGCAAGTAAACTCGACCCATGTTCAGCTGGGGAGACGCTTCCGATTGGCGCGTTTGTTACTTGTTCAGACGACAACACCGCGCGAATCTGGCATTTGGATTTACACAAGAAGCCAACTGCACCTGTAAGCCGATTTGATCATAACGCTAACAATAAAAGCGTTGCCAGTGAAGCTTGGAGTAACCCGTTCAGTCAGGAGATGCTTGCCGTGGTTTATCATGACAATGACCACGACTTTGAGGATGATGGCAATGTTGTTCTTGGTGGTTGCTGCTCGCATAAAGCTGCTCCGGATATACATGAACCTGCGAAAGATCGAGGCCAAGCGACGGGCTTACGAACGATTGCCATTCGACCGGATCGTCGGCACTTTGCTGCCGGAGACAACGATGGCAACATTCGTCTTATTCCTCTACCAATAGGCACGCCAAAACTAAACATGGGGCCACACAGCGCAGAGGTGCACACAATTGCGTATGCGGGAATTTCCTCTGCGGAGAGTAGTGGGCATATATCCAATCCTAGCTCAATTAAGTATTTGATGGCGTCTGGTAGTCGCGATAGACTTGTCCAAGTGTATGACTGTGCCAAGAACTATGCTGCGATATGCACACTCGAGAATCATTCTGGAGCAGTCACTGGAGTTGCCTTTGCTCATGACGGATCCAAGCTTCTGACGTGTGGTGCAGATAAGATGATGGTGTTTTCGGATGTGAACATGAAGGGCGGAGTCTCGCGCTACAACTCCGTGCCATTTAATGGCGGAAAAATATTTGACTTTGCTATCACATCTGACAACAAGACGGTCATAGCAGCCAGCAACAATCGGCTCGATATGCTTTCGCTAAATACTGGCAAGCACATCAAGTCCCACCACGTTGGCGAACAGCACCACATGGACATTAGTCCTGGTAACGTGTGTGTTGCTGTTAGTGGTTCAATCTCAGACAAAACTATCCACATTGTCGACCTTGAAAGTGGCGAGACTTTGGCGAACGCTACGGGTCATGGCGAAGCAATCACAAGCGTTCGCTTTACACCGGATTGTCGCCGCCTACTATCTACCAGCAATGATGGATGCATATTTGTGTGGAGGCTATCCGACAATATCCAGGCAGCTATCAAGGCAAGTCTACCACGGGTCGTTGAGCAACCAGTTCCTCTACCATCTCCACCCAAAAAGGCAGTTAGTGCAGCTCCCCCACCACTACCTGTGCTCATGCCACCGCCTCCCCCACTTCCAGTACCAAAGCAAATCGCCCCTAAAGTTGCAGCAGAAGCGAAAACTCCGCCAAAATCTCAACCCGAAAGAAGCGCAAAGAAGAAAGCAGCAGCCGCTGACAAATCGAAAATGATTCCAAGCGCAGACACTTCTGCTCACGCCGGGATCAGCGAATCAAAAATGGGATGGAAAGGAAAAGCCTCAGCAGCTCCTGGCCCAATGTCTGGTGTGCCAATGGAAGAGTGGATGCGAACGCGTGAAAGCGCCAAGCCAATCATTGCGGTGACGGACTCTACGAGTAAGCCTCGCACTCCACCTCGTTCGGAGCAGTGTTCGCCTGGTAAATGCGCTGTGATATCGATTGATCGATCAAAGACTCCCGATTGGGCAAAGACAGCAGCACCTACAAGGCGCCAAAGTGGGAGCAAGAGCTCGGAAGGTTCACCTGTACACGGGTCAAGAATTCCTGTGCCTCAACTACCGCGAGGAAAATGGGGCGAGCACGTTGGCGATCGGAAAACAAGTCCCAATAAGGAACGCCAGCACTCAACTTCAAAAGACGTTACTTTAGGGAGCTCCATACCCAGTTGCTCTCCTCGACGGCAATCCGGCAGTCGACTCCACATCAGTAAGTCTGAAGATGAGGCTGATGTAACATCTCCAGGCATACGAAATGCGGAAACAAGCAAACTTATGGGTTTGTCAGTTGATGACCTCGACATTTCTCCAAAGTCTTCGTTACGAGAGTCAACTACGTTGGCGTTGGAGCGCGAACAGCTTGAGAAGCGTCAAAAACAAATTGATACCGCCAATGCAGTAGCGGCTATGAATCTGAAATTAAGCCAGCTTGGCCTTCTAAAGCCAAAGAATACTGGAGAGCGTCGAGCATCAGGCAGCGCTATGCCTCGCAATACCCACGAGGCACCGTCGCCAGCACCATCACCAACTAAAAGCGAGCCCGCTAAGGATCGAGAGCAAGGAAATTTCGTCTCGATTGATACTTTCCAAGCAACTAATGTCCAGTCTACAGAAGACAACGAGTCGATTGGATATGATAGTAGCAGTTCGAGCAGTGACAGCGACAGCAGCCAGGGCACGGAAGAGGCTTTAGAACGAGAGGAACTCGCGAACAAAGATAAGTCGGTGCCCACGATTGAAACCAAAGAGGAAGACACAGAAATCCTCCGGCCTGACATCCCCCTTGAAATGCTCGAGTCTATTGACATTCCTCTCGCAGCCCAAAGTATTCACGTTTCCTCTCCAGTCATTGAGAAGTCATCGATCGATGAATCCACACGACTCCGCCAAGATATGATGGACCAATCCCTGAGCACGTTCACGCAAGGATTCTCGGTTGACTCTCATGCGCTGGTGACCAACGTGAACCTGCAGGATCTCACGCAGAACAAGCCTGCAATTCCAGTTGACTGCTCGCTTAGCGCGTTCAGCGCCGGATATGTTCGTGACTCAAGAGAGCATGCTCCAAAGTCAGTACCCGTTGTTACAGCCTCGTTGAGTATGTTTACTTCCGGGTATCAGTCAGAAGCAAGTGAATCAAATGAAAGAGGCAACACTGACAACAAGGAAGTGCCTGATGCTCCTTGTGCCGTCGATTGCTCAATTAGCGCATTCACTACTGGTTATACTTCTAGCGCGTCCCAGCCACCATCTGAGCAAACCTTACCGAACCCAGAGGCGATGCAGTCTATCAGCGTCTTTACGAGCGGATATTCTGCGGTCCCGAACGCCGAAGTAGCTCGACAAAGTATTGCGATCCCTTCTGTAGCAGCGTCGCTCAGCACTTTTACCAGTGGCTACGTAGCTGGTGAGGAAAGTCACCATATCTCGACACAGGACAAACCAGTGACTCCTTTGCCAGAAGTAAACTGTGGAGAAGAAACTGGAAAAAGCGCTGAGCTGCGAGAGTCGAGTATGGACAGCGCCTTGGGTGACGATGATGAGCCAAGTCATCCCAGCACGAAGAGCTCAACTCGACACCCAGAAGTGATGCAGTCGCTAAGCAGCTTCACTTCCGGGTATGAGTTTGTGTCGCTTCCGCTATCGCATTCCGTGGCGTCGAGCGATGAGGAGGAGCCGGGTTCGTTGATGCGACCATGCAGGGACTTGGTTTGTTTCTGACTGTTTGATCTTAGTGACCACTCCACCAACACCGACAGTTACCAGCACAATCAGGTGCGCTGCTATAGAGTGAATTGACAAGACGGATACAGGAAATGAAATGGATGTTATTGCCTGTAGCGCCCTCGACGAGCAATTGCAAGCCGCCTCTCGTGCCCTGCAGGAATCTTTCCCATCCAGCCCCGACTCCCCCGCAAAAGGTACTTCAACAAAAAAAATTATACTTCACAACCAACAAACTCTCATCACAAATTGTTCGCTACGGCAATGAGCAGGACCCGAGCTGGAGCGCATCCAAGACCTCGTCACGCAGCTACGCGCCGCCATCCGAAGCCTCGACCCGCACACGCCAAGTTGATGTTAGTATGGTGTGCACCACACATGAAACTACCATCTTTTGTCCCGCTATAATTGGTTTAATTGCCTCACCGAGGGGTGTTTATCTTGCTTTTCGTATGCCCATTGCCGTCGGATAAATTGATAATCACCCATCGAAGTGGTCGTCTTGAACTCAGTATCCAAGTCGACGAGAAAGGTCGAAAGGGGTCGATCATCATGGGGCTCGACGAGACGGAGAAGCAGCTGGACATGGCGCTGGACGACATCGCGGCCGAGCGCAAGCAGCAGCAACAACAACTGGAGGCAGCGGGCAAGCTCAAGACCTCGTGCGTGGGCTCCAGCTGATGTGTGTGTGGATATTCGAAGGTTCCAACTAACGAGGAGGGAGAATACCATTCGATCGTCGTCGATTTCCAGCAAGCGAGCCGAGCGGATCGCGCAGAGCGGGCCGTACCCGCCTCGCCACCACCCATTGCGTCCAGGTAAGAATGGTCCTCCGGTGTAACTGCCATCTTGCAAGGGAAGGGGGCTTATGGACGGTGGGAGGACAGCGGCTGGGGAAGACGTCGACATGGAGGCGCAGGCGGACGTCGGGAGACGCGTGTATGTCGGCAACCTGTCGTGGAGCGTCAAGTGGCAGGACTTGAAGGACCACATGCAGGCCGCGGGGCCGGTCGAGCACGCCACCGTGCTCGAGTGGGGCGGGCGCTCCAAGGTTGGTTGGCGATGCCATGGCGATGGACAAGGCGAAAAGTTTTCGTGCCGTCGACTACTTTTGCTGAGCTTGGGTGGATTGTTGGACAAAAGGGGTGTGGGATTGTGGCATTCGCGACGGAGGAGGGAGCGCAGCAGGCTATTGCGACGCTCAATGACACGGAGCTCGGTGGACGCAAGATCTTTGTGCGCGAGGACCGAGAGGCACAGCCCATGGCGCCGGTTCGCCCCAAGCGCGGATTCCGCGTCTACGTGGGGAATCTCTCGTGGAACGTCAAGTGGCAGGAGCTCAAGGACCATATGAAACTGGCTGGAAATGTCATTCACGCTGATGGTAAGGTTCTGGATGCATGAAGTGCATTGCTTTTTGCAAACTCTGACGAATGAATACTCGACAGTGCTCGAGGAACCCAGTGGACGCTCCAAGGGCTGCGGACTCGTCGAGTACGCGACCCAGGAGGAGGCTGCCACGGCCATTGCTCAGCTCAATAACACCGAGCTTGAGGGGCGACTCATCTTTGTTCGAGAAGATCGCGAGCCCGATGGAGGAAGTATCTCCAAGATCGCCAAGCGCCAGCCACCTGTCCCGCGTGGCGCCGGTGCTGGCGGGGATGGACGCCAACTCTACGTTGGAAATGTGATTTGCAATTTCTGGCGCTTTTCCACTTCCTGGTGAGGTTTTCTAACTCGCCGTCATGTTATGCAGCTGCCGTGGAATACCAATTGGCAGCAGCTAAAGGATCTGTTCCGAACGGTTGGCGATGTGGAGCGCGCGGATATCGCTGAGCTACCCGACGGCCGATCTCGAGGGTTCGGCATTATTCGTTACACCAACCCGCTGCATGCGTTGCAAGCGATCGGTACGTGTACCGACAACAATATAACCGTTCGCATAGGAACATGGCGATTGATCAATATTGCTGGTACCAGAACGCTTGAACGGTGTCGAGATCGAAGGGCGGCTCATCGAAGTGCGTTTGGACAAGCGAGAGTAACTACTTGCCGTTCATTAGCACGACCGTGTTCATGCGTGTAGGGGTATGTCAAAAAGTGCTCGCATCTGATCATAGTGAAAACCTGGGCACGCTTCCCACCACTGGAAGCGCTTTGCTCTAATACCTGCACTTTCAAAAACTATTGGTTTCGCATTGCTCTTCATCTTGCTGCATTATCTCCTCCACCAGCTGCCAAAATTTCTTCCGCGCCTGCAAGCGATAACATACGCGAGGGATTAGCGAAATCAAACAGGAACTTTCGTATTAAGCCGTGAATATAATCTCACCAGAGACCCGCGTGCCACTTTCTGTATGCGCATGATGCATTTGTGAACGCGCAAGTAGGTCTCTATCGGATCTGCTGGAGGGGCGAGCACAATGTTCTTGCTGCGTGATTGTGATTCAGTAACTTCAATTTCACTCGATAGCTGTGGCAATGAGGACTTTTCAACTGGAACACTTTCGTCATCAGCGTCTTCGCCCTCTGCATTAGGATCCTCGGGCGGGCAAGCGTCAGTTTCGGGAATATACAGCTCGTTTGGATCATCTGGAAACACCCGCCACCCTTCTGTTGGTCCATCAGAGCCCTCTGTCGAGTCACAGCTAACTGGCGATGATGGTGTAGAATCTTTAGCAGACTCATTCTGGGAGGCGTCATCATGAGCCGATTCATGAGTGAGCATCGAGTTGCCTACAATGCCGACCTCGAGACTTGAAGTATCAACACCAATCGAAGCTGTCTGTCGCTCAACAGGATTTCCCTGGGTAACTTGCTGCTCCATGGTAGCTGATTCTATTTGAATAGCTGTTGCCCCAGTAGAGTTTGCATCTTGCCTTGCTGAATGGATGACCAACAGGAGCTGCTTCTGGAGATCTGCACATTTTGCGTATATTGGTTGGTATAACTACTACACTTTCCCAGCTGAAAAACCCACCGTCATGATTTTTCTGGAGCTCGTTTCGATCGTCAACAAGCCACCTGCTGTTGGTTCAGATCCTGATGAGAGTTATCAGATAGCATCATATCTCGCACCTAATCAGCTTTTGTGAGAGTACGAAAAGCATGTGCAGCTTTTCCTGATAGCCAAGAAAACGTCAGAGACGATAGTTGACAGGTGAAAGCTGTTGCAAACTTTACCGATGCAATGGCATGACGCTGCGGCTGAAGCTCGGCAACTTTTGAGGCGTACTGCTGTGATGTGAAACAAGATCAAACCCAGATCTATAGACAGCCATGAACATGAGCATCGAAACCGGAGTTACCAGCACAACAGCTGCGTCGATAGATGAGAGATCCACCTGCAGCATGGCGCTCAAAGACGGTGCCATGGCTGTACCAAGCGATTGAGGAACCCCAAGCAGGCAAGTACCAAATTTCTATTCTTGTCATACACATCTAGGACACATCTTGGTGCAACTAGCAGTGCTAGTTGCACCAGGATGTGTAGCTAGTCTAGCACAGGTACTCGCCAATGTGTTGCCACGGAATTGCTGGGCCCAGCTTTACAACCTCCACCACGCACTGAACGCGATGCTCGTTTGCAACACGGAAGGTAGTCTCATGGTACTCTGTGAAGTAGAGGTCAGTGTTGCCATGGTGGAGCAGAAAACTTTGCTCAGATCTCACCTGTGAGCATCCGCACGATTTCCATTCGCTGCCAGTCGCTAGCGACATCTGACGCAGTGGCGCCAAACTGATCAGCGAGAAATAAATCTGCCCCTGCAGCTAGTAGTACTCGGACGAGTTGGTCATGCCCATTCCTGCTTGCGTAGTGTAGCGGTGTTCTGCCCTGCCAGTGAATAAACACGGCGAGCTGAGTTAGCATCCAATCGTAAATAATCGTCGACGTGTGAAGCACTCACATCTATATCGCGTGCGTTGATTGCTGCTGAACAGGCGAGAAGACGGTCGGCTGCTTCAAGCTTTCCCCACTTGCATGCAACATGCAGTGGCGTCGTTCCCTACGCGAGCACCATGAAAGCTTGAGCGAGTGTAGAGGATACAGCCACGAAATATTGCTAGGCACACGTCTCGTTGCTGTTGGTTGACGTTAGCCCCGCTTTCAAGCAGCGCGTCAAGTACATCCATGCACTGGTTCTGGGCTGCAGCGCACAGCGCAGTATTTCCTTCGCTATCGAGCTGGTTGACATCAAACTGCTTTGCGATCCTGTTCCAATGCTCGAGTTAGCACTTCAACTGTCAGGCAAAGAAAAAAAGCTTACCATTTGCGAACAACCGCGACTTGGTTGAGCGACGCTGCGTACACAAACGCATCGGTCGGTTCGAATGCCGCCGCTGCCGCCATGAACGCGAACCGAGCCATCGCTGTTGCTGCGACGCGACCAGTCACCCTATTCCGGATCTTGAGCTCAAAGTGTGCTTGTCAAGACGCAACAGCAATACTCCAGCTGATCTTTTTCCTCATCCGGTATATATTTCCCCAGCAGCACTGCAGGCTCTGTTCACGATGAGTGAATGTTGATGGGGATCGGCGTACGCGCCACGCGCTTGTTTCGCGTTCCCTGAGCCTGCGGGTGGAGCGGTGGACGGTCTCCAAACGAGCCCGACAAGCGCCCGGGGCTCACACCAGCGTCACGCGGAGTGTTGGGCGCTCGCTGTATCGACAAATACACAAAACGATTATGTTTGTTAGAGCAAGCGATCTCAGCCAGGATACGAATTCAAGAAACTCTAAACTGACCATATCTTGGCGCTCGCTTTCATGCGTCATGAGCTGGTACTGAGCCGGCGGCAGCCGCACGCCATACTCGTTCGAAATGGATGGCAGCGGGATGCTGTTCCTCTTCTCCGCCAGCTCCATCATGATCTAGTAACACGATGAAAAAGTCAGCAATATTCATCATCGTCATAAAAAAAGCTGAGCAAAAAAACCATCATCACCTCTCGACTGGGCGGGTTCACATACTGGTGATTAAGCCTCGACGCGATCGCCAGCCGCACGTCGTCCTGGTCAATCGTCTAGCAGCAAACTCCAAAACTCATCAGTATCTACAAAAAATGCAGGAAAAAAAACTTGTTGCTCACCGTCTTCTCGGCGTACATAGCGTACTCCTGCGCGTCGATGAGCACGTCCGAAACATACCCTGGCCATATAAAATCCCCACCCCACAATATTAATAGCCCACACCCCCATGACAAATATTGATAATCGCCACTTACGGTGCACGAACTCCTGCAGCTGCGCCACGACGCGCGGCTCGAAGCGCTCGGCCCCCATGGACGCGAGCACACGGCGGATCGCGAGCGCGTCCAGCGGCTGCGCGCCCGCACGCGCCGCCTCGCCCTCGGCGCCGTCGTCCTCGTGGATGTCCTTGAGGTTGCGAACCTTGAGCGATGCCGACGCCTCCGCCATGGTTCCTCTTGCGCTCAGTATATGAAAATGGGAGTGCAGTGCGGTTAGTGGCGAGACATAGCTTTTCTAGATATGTGACGTGTGAAAATGGGGATGACTGGGTACAACATGATTGTTTGATGGGTTGACACGGTCTCACTTGGGAATTTGCTTTCTTGGGAAGAAAGCTCGAGTGGGGGACTTCGAGCCGAGGCTTGGACCGCGGAGGAGGTGCTGGAAGAGAGGATCGAGCTGGTGGCAGCGGAAATATTTGTTTTTGAAGCTGGTGATTTTTCGAAAATGCAGCACGGGGTAAGTGAAGTCAAGGATCTTGGATGTCACGCTGTTGAGCGATACAACCGCGTCTGTGGGGCAGTTGACGCAATGCCAGAAGAAAAGGTCGACTTTGCGCTGCTTGAACTGCTGCTAACAGCTGAAAATGTGCGGAACGAAATGAAAGTGTACGAGGAGAACGGGTCGCTGGTGCTGCAGCTAGCGCACACGGGGTATTACGTTCGACGGATTGAGCTTCTCTTCATTGTGCTAGACGAAATCTGTGAGCGCTACAAATTTGGAGACCCGCTGGGACGAAGTGACTGGAGATTCGAAACGAAGCAAGAACGACTCCAGCGCGTCAAGCGATATGACTCAATGCTGTTGGCGGCAAGTTCAAGCGCAAGAGGTGATGTGTGTGAAATAGCTGAGCAAGATTATTTTTTCGGTGTTTTGGAGAGGGAGGACCAGCAAGAGGAATCTTTGACTTTGCTCAAGACAGCTCTGGAGAACTGTAGTGACGGGAGTCTGATGCCTGAGGAGGTTGCTATCATCAAACGAGCGTTTGCGTCGATCGCAGAGCAGTCGGGTGTGATAGTCGTTTCAAATCCGTCGTGGCTGATGATGCCGTTTGAGTTCGCCGGCGATCTTGAGATATCAAGACGATGGAACTACACCCGTTGCCCAGATCATGTGGATGTGGATCAATTCATCCACAAAACAAACGTCTGGTCGAGCTTGCATCATCCCCATATTACCAAGTTATTGGGTGCGTGTCATGTCGGGTCTCGGCGATTTTTTGTGCAAGAACGAGGTCAATCTCTTGAGGAGTATATTGAGCACGCCACTTCAAGAAAACAAGTTTGGGGTCGAATTTCCGAGATCGCCATGGCGATGCAATTTTTACACGAAAATGGTTTGATGTGTGATGAACATTTGACAATGGATCATGTGTTTTGTTCCGAGGCTGAAGGAAAAGCTCTTTTAAGTGGAGCGCACCTCGTTTTAGCTGAAAATGATCCTCTACGCATCAGCGACGGACAAAGTCGCGATGATTCGATGATTAGATCGCGCTGCAACGAAACCGCAGACATCATAAGACTTTGCTTGCTGGCTGTGAATTGCTTGCACGCGTTTTCCACTTCGAGGGACAGAAAAGAGCAAAGAACGTTAATGCCAACTTCACGGCCAGACTTTGTAGACAAGAAAGAATGGCAAATGATGACGGACATGCTAAGCGCTGGCACTGCGTCAAGGACACCAATGCTATATGCAGTTGATTGTCTCAAAGGGCTTGACTGTACAAGCGAAGCTTCGGGTGACCTCAACACAAACGAAATCAGCAAATTGATGACAGTGCCTGCACCTGGAGAATGTTTGATGACACTTTCTGATTGCTCAAAGGTACAGTTTGCGAGTCAAGCGCGAGAAGAATCACTGTTGAAGCTTCTCAAGATGATGAAGAGTTCAAACACACGCTCAGCGAGTCTTGCTCGGGAGCATCTACTCAATGTCGAAATGAAGCACAGTAAACGTTATAGCAGAAAGGTGATTGAAGGAGTTGTCGATGTATTGACAAGTGGAAACGATGACGACAAGGAATGGGCGGCTCTTGCCATAAAAGACTTGGCATCTGGTTCCAGCGTCAATCGTATCGCGATTGCTTCGTGCGGTGGTATCCGTCCATTAATTGCACTGGTACGAGACGGCAATGACAAACAGAAGGAGAATGCAGCTGTTGCATTGCGGAATCTTGCATTGAATGACGAGATCGAAGACGAGATTGTAGTATATGGTGCGATTGCTTCGATAGTGGCAGTGACAAGCAAAGGCAACAACGAACAGAAGAGCCATGCCGCTAATGCATTGTGGAATCTAACTGAACGCGATGAACACAAGCATGAAATTGCGTCTTGTGGCGGCATTGCTGCGCTGGTAAGTTTGCTGCGAGATGGAAACGATGAACAAAAAGTGAATGCTGCGTCCGCATTGGGGAAATTTGCAGAAAACGGCGAGTACGACACTGAGATTGCATCCTGTGGCGGCATCGAACCGTTGGTGGTATTGACAAAAGATGGTACAGATTTGCAAAAAGCGTTGGCAGCAATGGTCTTGGCGGAGCTTGCTGGTAATCTAGACAACACTGTAAAAATCGCGGCATGTGGTGGTATTTCACCGTTGGTGGAATTGGTACGATGTGGAAATGAAGACCAGAAGCAGTATGCAGCCGCTGCCTTGTGCAATCTTGGAATAAATGACGCTAACTCTGAGGAAATTACCGCATGTGGGGCAATTGCCCCGTTGGTGGATTTGCTTCGGGGCGGAAATGCTATACAGAAGGAATACGCAGCCTTTGCATTATTTAATCTTGCAGCAAGCGAGGATAATGAGACTGAGATTGCAGCTCATGGTGCTATTGCACCGTTGATAGCGCTAGTTCGGGTAGGCAATGATAAGCAGAAACAAATAGCAGCCGGGGCCCTATGGAATCTTTCGGCAAACAATGAAAACAAGGTGGAAATTGCGTCAAGTGGCGGTATCGGTCCGTTAGTGGCACTGATACGGGATGGCAATGATATTCAGAAGGAGTATGCATCGGCTGCAATTTGGAATTTATCCACAATCGATGCCAACAAAGTGGAAATCGTATCGTTGGGTGGCATCCGTGCACTGGTTGCGTTGCTGCATAGTGGCAATGACGAACACAAGGAGAACGCAGCTGGTATTATGTGGAACCTTGCGTGTGGAGATCCAGGCAGAGCTACAGCTATCCGAGAATGTGGTGTGGTTACGCCATTGCTGCTTCTTGTTGAGAGTGGTAACGAGGAGCAAAAAATCTTTGCTTCTGGTGTGCTGGCCTTTTTTGGCCCTGATGCAGCCACCAAGAAGCTTGTTGCAATGCACGGAGGCATTCAATCCCTTTTGAAGTATGCTGAGGAAACAAGCGATGACGGAGACTTAGAGGAGGGGCTTATTGCCCTACATAAATTGTGCTGTGATGATGGCAGCGACTCCATAGATGGTGTGGTTCATGAAAACTTCGTTGCTGGGAGTGGAACCGAGATTCTTTCGCAGCTTTTAGAGAACAGTTCTGAAAGGATCCAACAGCTTGCACGTGATATCTTGTCGCGAATGGGTGTAGCAGAGAATCGCAGGCAAGTTAGCTTTTTACGAGCGTTGAAAGGAAATACCAGTGTGGTGGATGAAAGCTTAAGGCACACCAAACTAATGAATGTCTGAGATTTTCGCGAGTGAATGGATTCATCCAGCACGTCCCTCTGATAGTTTGTCGGCTACCACCCCATTAGTACACATGGCAAGCCACGGCTTTGTGTCAATCGTATTGTATTGACAATGTAGTGAGCAAAAGCTGATTCTAGCTGGCTAGCTTAAAGCTGAGGTTCTACTTGACTTCGCGCAGGCCAGTCTTTCCCTTGGGCTTGAGCTCTGTGCCACCACCAAACCATCAGCCCGAGACTCATCATAGACACGGTCAAATCTTACACGCACCGTTCTTGGCAGCAGGCTGCTGCTTCTGGGTCTTCTGTTGCTGCTGCTTCTGCGGCTGTGCCTTGGTAGCCTGCTGCGCCGAGGCCTTCTTCTCTGGCATGGGCTTCTGCTGCTGCTCCTGCGCGGCCGGTGTGGCGTTCTTGTTGCTGTTCTTGCGGCCCATGGCGATGGAGGCTTGTAGAGCTTGAGGAGCTTGGTTGGAGGTCGAGTGCAAATGCTGCAATGAAAGCTGTCTGAGCTACCAAGCCGCGCATGGATGCGCATCGCATCCTCGAGAAACCGCGAGAAACCACCGCCATCGCTGCTTATAGCAGCATCTTGTCGCGAGCTTGAAATATACCAACAACTTTTGGCTTGTTGAAGCAATGCCACGAGCTGAGGCAGTTGAACCAGCTGAAGCCATGTTGCACGATTACTAAGCTGGTGACGTAGGCGCGTCGACGCCACTTCAACATGGCTTCAACGACCGCAATTCAACGACCGCGCGTCTCTTTTTGCGTTGCGAACTTGTGCGGTCATCAGGCACCAAGACTAAAGGACGAACTCGTTGGTGGTCGTTCGAATACTTTGGTTATGGCAATGTACGATAGGCAGCCTTGCAGGGGCAGGCATTTGAACACGAAATGTGTGCGGGCACGACTCGCCTCAAAGCCGCTGGATTAGTCGGCGATGCCGCCCTTGGTGAGCTTCAGCGGGTCGAGGTACTTGTCGAGCTCGTCGGCCGAGAGCTTGGTGTACTCCATGGCCACGTCCTTGACGCTCATGCCCTCCTTGTACGCGGTCTTGGCAATCTTGGCGCCCATCTCGTAGCCGACAATGGGGTTCAACGCCGTGACGAGGATCGGGTTCTTTCCAACCAGCTGCGAGATGCGGTCCTCGTTGACCGTGAAGCCCTTGATGGCCTCGTCGGCAAGTAGGCGGCACGCGACCGACAGCAGCTGAAGCGACTGCAGCACGCTGTTGGCCAGCACGGGGAGCATGACGTTGAGCTGGAACGAGCCTGACTGGCCAGCGATCGTGGCCGTGACGTCGTTGCCCATGACCTGCGCGCACACCATGGTGACCGACTCAGGGATGACCGGGTTGATCTTGCCCGGCATGATGCTCGATCCGGGCTGGAGCGCCGGCAGCACAATCTCGCCAAACCCGGCGATCGGGCCCGAGTTCATCCAGCGGAGGTCGTTCGAGATCTTCATGAGGCTCACGGCGAGCACCTTGAGCTGTCCGCTGAGCTCGACGATGGCGTCCGGGGCGCTGAGCGCCTCGAACAGGTTGTCGTTCTGCGCGAACGGCGCCTTCAGGTTGGTCGTGAGGATCTCGCAGACCTTGCCGCCGAACTGCGGGTGCGCGTTGATGCCCGTGCCGACGGCCGTGCCGCCGATGGCGAGCAGGCGAACTCGCTCGAGCGCCGACTTGACGCGCGCGACGTTCTTGCGGATCTGCGACTCCCAGCCGCCGATCTCCTGGCCGAGCGTGATGGGCATGGCGTCCATGAGGTGCGTGCGGCCCGTGGTCACGACGGCGTCGAGGCTCGCGGCCTTGTCGTGCAGCGTCTTGATTAGGTGCTCCATGGCCGGCAGCAGCTTCTCGCTGGCCTCGAGGTACGTAGCAATGCCAATAGCCGCGGGCATCGTGTCGTTCGACGACTGGGACATATTCACGTGGTCGTTCGGGTGCACTTTCTTGCCCAGCGTCCTGACGAAGCCCACAAGCAGTTAGTTAGTCCTCCTTGGTGATGATACCATGAAAGCTGCTACAAGTTATAGTTGTCCTACTTGCTGGCGATGGTGGCGACGACCTCGTTCATGTTCATGTTGGTGCTGGTGCCGCTGCCCGTCTGGAAGATGGAGATGGGGAATTGCGCCTTGTACGCTTCAAAGTCGCCGACAATGGCGTCGACTGCCGCGTCAATAGCGCTCGCCATGTCTTCGTCCATGAGCCCAAGCGCGTGGTTGGCGGACGCGCAGGCCTTCTTCAGCTGCGCCATGGCCGCCACCAGCGGCTCCGTGAACGGGTGGCCGTACGGAAAGTTGTCGACCGCGCGCTGCGTCTGCGCCGTGTACAGCGCGTCCACCGGAACATTCACGACGCCCATGGTGTCGTGCTCCTGCCGGAATTTCGCCATTTTTGGTGTAAATTACTTCACTTGGAGCTGGAGCTTGGGCTGGAACTTGAGCTGGAGCTGGGCTTGTGCGTCTTGGGCGGCGGATTCGCGAGTGAGCGAGCGGTTCCGGGGCTGCAGGGGGCTCTTCCAGCCAGGTGACCACGGCTTTGCTTGCTACATGGATATGACCACCACTCTTTTGGTTGCTTGGTGCCGCTTCAAGCGCTCCACATTGAAGTATGGGTCGATATATGGAACGATCTAGATATACATTTGCGTGTGGAGCGCTCCAGATGCTGTGTGAAAGGCAGTGGCTGGGGAAAGTGGCGAGATGGAGGGCAAAGCGAAGCGACCTGGAGGCGATGGGGGCGGCGAGAGGAAGCGCAGGAAGCAGCAGAAGGCGGCGGCGGCCGGTGCGGACGCCTGGGAGCGCTGCATGTTCCGCATCGAGCGCAAAAACCGCTTCTGCAACATCCAGCGGTGCGATTTTCAGGCTTTTTCGGCTCTTTCCATCATGAAAACCATGAAAAGTTCATGGTGATGAAAAAAAAAAACTTGGTGATGACATTTTTTTTGTTGCTTTTTTAGCGTGACGGGGTCCAAGTTCTGTGGGAATCACCTGCCGGAGGGTGATCCAGGGGCCAGCAAGCGCTCGCAGAAGTTCAAGTTGGCGGCGCGGCGCCGAGTTCCCTGTCCGATCGATAATGCGCACTCGGTTTATGAGTTTGATCTCGAAAAGCATGTGCTGATCTGCAACCGGGTCAAGGACCAGGAAGTGATGAAGCGCCTGCCTTTTTACTTGGAGAATGTCAATTCAGGTGTGCATGGGGCTACGCGAGAGGTTGAGACTGTGCAAGTTGAAAATTACAAGGAAGGAGGAGAGGACAATTCACACAAGGAGCCAACAGCACAGCAACAACAAGGTCTTGTTGACAGATTGGTACGTTGTCAAAGGATTACATGGAAGCTGCATGACTGAGCTCGCTCTGTGCTAATCTGGTGCCTGTTGTCATTACGATTGTAGCTTGCAATCGACTTTGTGGACCTGCGCAAGCGCGTTGAGCGCGCGTTCGACGCGTGCGTGGGCGAGATTCCGTTGGAGAAGCTGCACCACACTTGCTGCGACGCATTGCTGAAAGAGAAGAAGAGGACTGGCGCGTCCAAGAGCGTGCTGCGGCACATCGAGCAGCAGGCGTCGATTCTGGAGCACATGGCGCGCGCCAAGCTGCTGGACGACCCGAACGCGGCGTTCGTTGAGCTTGGAGCCGGTCGCGGCATGCTTTCGCTCGCGCTCGCACAGCTGCTTCCTTCCAGTTTGTTTGTGCTCATTGACCGCGCGCACTCACGAGGGAAGGCTGATCACTTTATTGGTGGTGATGCTGACGACAAGCGCAAGGTACTTCGCGCCAAGATCGACATCCGCCACCTCAACTTCACTGGAATGGCCGAGATTCGAGACAAGCCCGTGGTGGGCATGTCCAAGCACCTGTGTGGTGTTGCAACCGACCTGTCACTGCGCTCTCTCGCTCAGACTTTGCCAAGAGCAACTTCGGCAGAGTCAGGCTCCACACCAGCGTTTAGCTCGCAGTTTTCGGGACTTGCGATCGCGCTGTGCTGTCATCATGTGTGCGCGTGGGAAGACTACATCAACCCGGATTTTATCCTCGCGCAGGGATTTTCTGCCAACGAGTTCGAGCTGCTTACGGGCATGACATCATGGACGACTTGTGGCATGGGGCTCGAGGGCGATGCAGTAGAGTTCACTCTTGGCATCAGGTTCGTTTAGCATCGTATATCGACGGTCTTTTAGGAGTGAAGTCTCACTCAGATATCATGTTGTTGTCTTGACAGCAAAAACGACCGTGCAGCGTTGGGTCGGAAGTGCAAGCGGATTTTGGACGCTGGACGCGCGGCTTTCCTGACTCAACATCAGCTGAAAACTCGACTTGTGCATTACTGTGAGCAGGAGGACAGCCTTGAGAACTGCCTACTGCTTGCGTGGCGAGAAAAGAGTTGAGCCTTATGATGGGGTTCTAACATTTAGACAAGATAAGCGGCAACATCGAGGCTGCCGAATGCTACGTTCAACGCTGTGGCTGACGGTCATTTCTTTCCCTTTTTCCGCCCGGAAGTGTTACTGGGAATGAAGCCACCCTGCTCCAGTGCGTCGCGCGCGACCGTGTTGATGTGCTTGAACCGGTCGGGGCCGAGCAGGATTCCCCCAAACCAGCGCGTGACGACCACGGCGACGTTTTCAGCGTGAGTCAGCTCCATCAGCTGAGACATCTTACTGCCGGCACCATCCTCACCATCTTCATCGTTGTCCTTGACGGTAAAGTCCCCGACAATGCGGTACGCGAGCATGTTGTGGATCGCGCGCTCGATTTTGCGGTCGTCCAGCAGGATGGCGAGAAACGAGCGGACGTCTTCGACGCTCAACACGGGGCACGCGTGGGCCTGGAACGTGCTCTTGCGATCGGTCAACGGTTCCCCGTGGAAAATGAGTGGCAGCAGCTTCTTCTCCCTCTCCGGGTCTCGAACCGCCTGCGCAGTGCGCACCCTCGGTCTCAGCGTCTGCGGATCCGAGTGAAACGACACACTCTCAACCGCCTCCACCAGCTCCTCCAGATCTTGTGAAGACAAACTTCCCAGCTCTTGTTCTGCAGCCTGGTAGTCCTCGCTTGCATACCGCTCCCTCACTCCTTCAACCCACTCGTACAGACACACTTGCCCACTGGATCGCTTGAAAATCCCATCCTAAACAAAGTCGTCGTCAATATCTTCATCACCAGTAAGAACTATCAAGAATCTGCGTTCATGAAGAAAAGACAAGTAAAAAAACTCACCAAGTCGTCGATGATCTCGTCTCTCTGGGCGTTTGAAAGCCCCAGAGACTCGTAAACCTCGGCAATTGGCGCGTCTTGAGAGGGATAACCCACCGGAAGGTGAACCAGCAGCTCGATGGCGTGCGGACCGCCTACGGCAATCGACAAACTGCGAGTTTCGCCCGCCAGGTCCTCGCGCAGGCTCACGGAGCCCTCGTAGATGCACTGCAGAGCCTCGATCTCCTCCAGCTGGTGTATCTCATTAGCATTAGAGCGCCAGGAAGACCAGGAAAGCAGGCAGGACAGGCAGCGCACCTGCAGCTCCGCATTGAGCTCCATGTTTTTGCTGGTCAAGACGGTCTCTGGACGATTGTCCAGTGAGATATTTTTGAGAGATCCAGGGGGAAATGGGGTATAGAAGAGGCGGATTTGCTGCTGGTGCATTTCAAGACAATGAAGTGGCAAAGATGAACACGAGAATGCTTGCAGCTCGAGTTGACGAACGGATGAGCTGGTTAATTGGCTGGGCTTGTACCACTTGGTGGCGTCATGGACTCGATGCTGCCGTCGATGGGCTCAATCTTGCGATTTGCGTTCCCGGATACATTACGGATGTCTCGAGTTTCTCGATGTGTCGTGATTGGCATTCTTGGCTTCTTGGTGTTGCAGTGGAATTCGATGGGGAAAACTGCTTAAACTCCCCTACACCACCCGAGTTCGCTGCGGCGGCAGGTACTTTACATCAACCGCTTGCTGATTAAAATCCCTTGCATCACTCGTTCAAGTCTGACGAGTCCAGTGACGACCACGGCCTGGCAAATCTCGTGATCGGATCATATGCTCTGTCAGAAACATGAGATCATGATACCGTGGCCGACTAATGTGTGAAGCAAGCCGAGTGAGGCAAATCTTGTGATCTCGTTGCGGCCTGTGTTCTGTTCGAAGCATGTTGATATCCGTGCTTGCGGCTGTTTTCCTCCAGCCTACACATCCAGGATTGGGATCGGCAGAGAGCCAAAGACCACAGCAATCTCACGAACACAGCTACGATCCCTCCGACCCGCTCACTTTGCAATCTTCCGTGTTCGCACCGCAGTACCGAATAATCCTGTTTGCCATGAAGACCAGTGCCTCGATCCTCATCGCCGCGTCCGCGCTCGTTGGCTGCGCTTCCTCGGCCAGCCTGGTCCAGATGCGCGTCCAGTACTCGGAAGCGATGGTGAACGTCGGCAACCTCGACATCTTCGGCGCGACGTGGTCAAAGATCTACGCGACCTCCGGCAACGACAAGGGCGCGATCAACGACGACACCTACGAAACCTACTCGATGCTGTGCAAGCCCGCAGAGGAGCCTCAAACGGACTTGAAGGTTCGCATGGAGATGAATGGCGCTTGGGGCGCCAATGACGAGACCGGCATTGCCGCGACGCAGATGCGGGATGCCATCGTGCAGTCTGCGTGGGCCGCGTTCAACGAGCTTGCCATCGCGAAGCGATACGACGTGTACTCGAACTGCCGCGGCTTCACGTGGCAGGAATCTGTCTCGTACGTGGACACTGCTGCGTGCGGTGGTACCGGAGACTCTATCGACTGCCCGGCCGCTTGTGAGAGCGAAATGGTGCAGTGTCTGGACCACACCTACGGTCTGTACCTCCCCTCCTCACTCCGTGTCAGCGCATACCTCGACGACGAGCTGATGGCGGACTCTATCACTTTCACGCTCAGTACTACCGCGGCCGAGGGCTTCGATGATGGCTGCGGTATCGTTGGCACCATCGCTGAGAACCTCGCTGGATTTATCCCCGTGGTTGGCTCTCTGTTCGCGGCGGGCATTTCGTTTGAGTGCAGCTAGGCTTGTTCTCGAGTATCCCTGAGTGAATTGATCCACGAAAATAAATGTTCCCCATGCTCGTTGCGCAGACATCCTTTTCACTACTATCGATAGTTTTGCGCAAGAGTTGGAGAAAACCATCTCATTGGAGCCATGAGGCGCAAGAGCTCAAGACTTGTGCAGTAAAGTAATTCGGAGTAATGGATGTGCTGCAGTTGATAATGACTGACACTGACAAAGTGTGAAAGCCAATGTGAAAACGAAACAGACCATTACTCATGGATGCATTCGGCTGTGAACGAGAGCTACCACGCCGGCTCACTGGTGTACATCGAAAGCTGCTAAGGTGAGTACCAGAAGGATTTCACCGCCATTCATTAGTTTGGGTTATGTGGAAAATTGAGGGCTCATGAATTTCATCAATCGACTTAAATCACAGAATCCATTTGCACGGCGTCTTCAGTCCTCCAGCAGCCAAGTGAGAAATGGCTCTCAATGTTTGTTGTTAGGCTCGGCTCGCAGCGAGTCGCTGGTAGATCTCAGCGTTAGGTAGCCATTGAACATTGGGGAACTCGCTAACAATCGCAACAGCGGTACACTGTGGAAGACAACTACATGGGTTCTGACTACATCAAAAATTGACATAGTCAGAGTTTTTGATATGATAGGAGCGCCATGGCGAGGCCGGACGCGAATTCCAAGCAAATGTAATGGCTAAATTTTCTTTATCGAGTCGCATATGGGTCAGGTCTAGGCGAAGATTGAGGCTGTACGAGCAACTTTGTGAGCGTGCATAGGCAAATGTCTGACAAGCCATCCTCCGCTTCCAAGAATTTGCTTGCGCCAGTGATAATTTGAAACCTCGGCCAAGTCCACCGATGTAACAGCTGATTCATAGCGCATGATTTGCAGCTATACAGACTCGAGATCTGCGAGCAGGGAATTAGTAAGGCCCTTTTCCTCCGAAAAAAAATCTTTGGTGGTAATGTCAGTCAATGACTGAAATGGGCCGCCTCCTCGCCTTCAGTAAATCACAGCACGACCACGGATCTGCATCGCGTCGAGTGCAAATAGCAATTCGCCAGATTTTTACACGAGCTTGGTTGTGATCGCCTCCAGAACAGGAAGCAACGTGACTGAGTTCTACATGTTGCTGTTAGCGTCTAAAGCACCAAGTTGAAATCACCAACAACGGGGCTGGGCACTAGGGCATTTGTCGGCATTGTAGCTATGGCTTTCGCGGCGATTCTCTTCGTCGTTTTGCTGATAATGCAATAAAGTGTAGGCAAACTCATTCACCTTTTTGACATGTATTCGTTTGACGTGCAGCTGAACGAGCTGGAAATGCAATTCCTACTGCACTCCCTCACCAAGTGCACCAACAACGCGGACCGAACATTACCTACGCAGCCTCGGCAGTATTATGCTTCAAGCAAACGTCCGTATCCCGGAGTATAACTTAGTGTCGGCTTCAGCTACGGTTGAATTGGAGTTGAGCAGAGACGCTGTACCCGATAGAGTAAATTATGATCTTCTTGGTTCCCGCGAAGCGACGTATCAAATGCGAACAATCCAACAACACACATTTTCTACATTCGTTCCATCCACCCAGGAGGTTCCAGAAGTTCACGCTCAGTCACATTGAATTCGGTAATGAATGGATGGATTATCGAGGCGCTGCTTGCACCAGGTACATTACTCCTAGCAATGCCTGACCTATGCGGTGCCAGCGGGTTCACTGATCTTGAACCAGCGAATTTTGCTGGTTTGATACAGACGCAAGCTACTCTATGACTCATCGCAGATAAACACGTCACGAGCGTTACGGCACCGCGTCAGGCGCTCAACGATATTCGTCCGTGCAAAAGGATCATAAAGCGCCTGACACGGTGTCAGCAGCTTCATTGCGCTGCATTCTTGAATCGGGCGCCACTGGGTTCGCCATGAACCAGAAAATCGCACTGGGAAATTCACATTCGTCACGATTCATCGGCGAAACGTCCAATATGGACAGCCGAGCATCAGCACTAGCGCATCGCCTCTTGTGTTCGCGCATTCACTCGATCATTTCGGCGGGGAAGAAGAAGGAGAAGAAGAAGAAGAAGAGAAGTCCCGCCGAGATGCAGGTGCATTCAGCACATCAGAGGTTGTACGGTACAGTATGGTACTTTCATGCCTCTTTCAACTCTGCCTAATCTGCCTAACAACGCCAAGCCCGGCGCATCACTCGCAAGACTCGATGATCCGAGCTTGCAAACAGTCGGCGCACGAGATTGCAAACGGGTAGATCGAAAGCGGCGCGATATGTACATGTACGATCGAGCGCTCTCTTCAGTGAGTTTCACGAGGCCATCCCCATCGTTCCACGATCAGCGAATCCCGCCGAGCGTTCGAGATCTGCCGAGTCACTCGGAACGCCAGCCAATGGCCTCGGCCAGCAGCGCCAACACATTGCTGCGGTCGTCAGGCCCGCCTCACGCGTTCGTGAGCCCGTCATAACCGCCTACGAACCTGAGACCGCGTGGGCCGATTGGCGCTGCGTGATTGGCTGAACGCCGATCCGAAGTCGACCAATGGGATCCCTTGAAGCGGTCGAGGTGATCGCCGCATTTGCCGCCGGGATGCGCATCGCAATGCGAGTCACTGGTGTCGCCCGCTCTGCCCCCGAGATGACCTGGTGTCGGTGGTGTAGCCAGGGCGGTCAACTTCGCTCTCGTGAGCGGGAAGAGGCCTGCTGTTCAATGGCGCCGTAGCCACGGACTTGGATGGGATGATGGTATGTATGTAGCAGTTAGAGGAGTCGACTGGACAACCCATGGGGTCTCTTGTGTCAAGGACTGGCGAGCAGCAGCAGCGGCGGAAGCGGAAGCTCCGGCAGACCAGACCGGATCGGGAAAGCTCACTTCCGCTTTTGCCTCGACGGAGCAAGATGGCGACCAACAAGGTAGCCGAGCAGTCCCCGGTGATCACGCCCAAGGCCAACTTCACGCCCGAGATCAATGCCGACTACAGCACCAAGCTCTGGGATGACCGGCCGAGCAAGTACTCTGGCAAGAATGTGTTCAAGAACGTTTGCCTGTACCTCATGGTGCTGACGGCCTGCGAGGAGATCACGTCCTTCGCCATCGGCCAGGCCACAAAGAACATGTTCCAGAAGCTCGGCTGGTCCAACAAGGGCTCCACGTCCATGAAGCTCACGTACGACTCGCTTGGCCAGTTCATGTGCATCGTCGCCGGATACCTCTCGGACGAGCGCCTCGGCAAGTTCAACACGCTGCTGTCGGCCTCGGCGCTCGACTCGGTCGGCCTCACGCTCGTCGTCATCGCCGCCATCCCGACGATGCTGGCCAACCACAAGGTCATCAGCAAGATCCTGTTCAACATCGGCCTCTTCCTCGGCGTCGCGTTCTCGCAGATCTGTCTGCGCTCGCTCGTCATCTCGTACGGTGGCGACCAGTTCTCGCCGCTCGACCCGCCCGAGCAGAAGAACCTCTTCTTCGGATCGCAGTACTGGTTCGCCAACATCGGCGCCACGGTCGGCTACGCCATCTTCCCGACCTGGACGACGCACGGTGTCGGCGCGGTGCCGGCCGACTGGGGATACTTCCTCGTGTACGCCATTGGCCTCGCGCTCATCGTCATCTTCGGTATTGTGCTCTACTGGACGCGCGAGCGCTACGTGAACGTGCCGCCCGCCGTACGCTCCATCAGTCTGGTCATCCGCCTAATGGTCTCGCACGCCAAGTCCAACTTCCGGGCGCAGATGATCGTGCTCGGCACGGTGCTCTACATCGGCGCCTTCCTGCTCAACATCCTGGCGTCGTTCTTGTCCGACCACGGCGAGACCGGCCATCACATCTCTTACGTGTGCGGCGTGCTCATCCTGATCGCTACGATCCTGTGGCTCACGTTCGGCCGCGACTCTGAGTTCCTCGAGGGTGCCCGCGAGTCCAAGGGTGGCAAGTGGGACAACGAGCTCGTGGACGGCGTCAAGCAGGTCATCCGCATCCTGCCTTTCAACGCCTTCAACGTGTTCTGGTGGGTGTGCCAGAACCAGCGCGGCAACAACCAGTCGATCATCCAGCAGACTGACGTGCGATGGAGCGACAGCCTCACGTCGTACCAGATCCCCGGCCCCACCGTTCAAATGTTCAACCCCATCGGTGTGCTCATCTTCGTGCCGCTGACCGAGCAGGTCATCTACCCGCTGTACGAGAAGTGGGCTGGCAAGCCAGCCAGTCGCTACGGCAAGGTCTACACGGGCTACATCATCGCCGTCATCGCCATGTTCTGGACGGGCATCTACGAGATCATCCGCCGTAACCAGGACCCGATGACGTACGTCGGCGCCGACGGCGAGATCGAGTACATCCTCAACGACGACGGCGGCCAGGCGATGAACGACATCA
This sequence comes from Phytopythium chamaehyphon, assembly GCA_023334415.1. Taxonomy (NCBI): domain Eukaryota; phylum Oomycota; class Peronosporomycetes; order Pythiales; family Pythiaceae; genus Phytopythium; species Phytopythium chamaehyphon. The sequence continues at coordinate 51,687 of JAASGX010000016.1, read as the reverse complement.
AGTGGTACACGGCGCTGCCGCAGTACTTCCTCGTCGCTCTTGCCGGTGTGTTCATCGTGATCCCGTCGTACGACATCAACTACTCGGAGGTCCCGGCCGCTATGCGCGGCACGTCGATCGCCCTCGGCTTCTTCGTCAACTCGATGGGCTCGACGCTGCTGTCGGTGATCGTGCTGCTCTTCGGCAAGTACATCCCGGCCGACCTGAACAACGGCCACCTCGAGTATCTGTACTTTACGATCGGCTCCATCATGATCATCAACATCGGTCTGTACACGATCGTGATGAACAAGCTGCAGCTCGGAATGATCCCACGCCTCGGCAGCAAGAGCGTGCAGCAGGCCGAGTAAATCTCTCGCGCCCAGCTCGTTGGCACTGGTACCTTCAGCCTCGGTATTTTGATTTTATGAGCTAGGCAAGACAATCGCGCTCTAGCTACGTAGTAACCGTGAGTGAATAGTTTGTTTTCAACCGGTTCGCTGTCATTGTTGCTTTCGTTGTATCTCTCTTGGAGCTTTGAAAATTGCACTCACATCGACCACCTCAACGATGGTGGTCTCGCAGGAGACTTGGAGTCGCATGGCTTCACTGCCAACGAAGTGATGAGCTTCACACGATCGTCCCGGTGCCCATGCTGCAAGTGATGCGCTTCCACTCCGTTTCGTTGACATGCTGCCCATCCGCTTCAACATGCCCAAGCTGTCCACTACCGCCTTCTGATTGGTCAATGTGTGCGACCAATCAAATCGCGCAAATACAGTTTGTCATTTTTGATTGGTCAATCATTCGACCAATCAAAACGCGTCATGTTTTAGAGCTATTTTAGGGGAAATTTGGATAATTCGATCATCTGTCGTAATCGGGGTTTACTACCAAAATCCTGCGGCACCGCCATGACGATCACATCCGACCGAGCTGCATTGGCCCGAGGCTGTTTCAGCACTGCCCAGTGGGCTGCGAGCATTGCAAGGCGGCGACTGGTTCAAGAGCCGGAGGAGCGGTCATTGTGGTGTCGTTTTGGATTGCTGAAGCACTCTATGGCTTGACTTAAGACTTAACATGGCGCTCCTCACGCTTCATCGAAGCAACATTGGTGTGTCAAGTGTGAAACCCCCAATGTTTCGTGGCGTTAATCAAAGATATCGTACACTCAGCAGGTCACTGGACCAACTGGTGGCCGAGTGGCGAGGGATTTGACGCACAAGGGCCATTGAAAGGGCCTTGACATGACGCCGGAGCTCGTCAGACGGAGACAGTCTCCAATCTTGCAAGAGCTCACTTTCCAACTGGCCAAGTCCCCGACAAGCTCCACCAGCAGCCATGGCGAAGGAAGCCGCTCCGTCCCCGCTGCTCACGCCGCTTGGAGGCACCACTCCCTCGACGGTCTACACCGCCTATAACCCCAAGCTGTGGGACGAGAGGCCCGCTCGCTATGCCAAGAACGTCTTCAAGCACGTGTGCGTCTTCCTGCTGGTGCTCACAACGTGCAACCAGATCGCGACGTTCGCACTCGCGCAGTCGCTCAAGAACTTCTTCCAGAAGCTTGGCTGGTCCAACAGCGGTTCCAACTCGATGCGTCTCACGTACAACTCCATCACGCAGTTCTCCTGCATCATTGCCGGGTACACCGCCGACGAGCACATTGGCAAGTTCAAGACGCTGCTGTCGCTCGCTTCGCTGGGCTCGATTGGTTTGTTGCTCCTCGTGATCGCGGCGCTGCCGTCCGTGGTCGCCAACGAGGCCCTAAGCCGAATCATCTTTTGCATCGGCCTGTTTTGCGGTGTCGCTCTATGCCAGGTGTGTCTCCGAGCTCTCGTTGTGTCGTACGGCGGTGACCAGTACTCTCCGCTCGAACCTCCCGAGCAGAAGAACAAGTTTTTCGGCTATCAGTACTGGTCAGCCAACATTGCCGCGCTTATCGGCTACGGCGTATTCCCAAGTGTCTCGAGCAACGGTGTCGGGGCCATTCCCGCCGAGTATGGATACTTCTTCGTGTACGCCATCGCCCTTGTGGTTGTCGTGTTGTTCGCGATCATGTTGTTCGCCACACGCAAGCGCTACGTCAACGTGCCTCCGCGCAAGAGCTCGATCACAGTCGTGCTCACGATCATGGTCACCCACGCCAAGACCAACTTCCGTGCGCGCATGATTGTGCTTGGCACGGCTCTGTATACCTTGGCCTTCTTGCTCAACATTCCCGCGTCGTTCCTGTCGGGTCATGGCGAGGTTGGCCACAACATCTCGTACTGCTGCGGCGTGCTCATTGTGATCTCGACTTTCCTGTGGATCTACTTTGGTCGCGACTCGTCGTTCATGGACAGCGCCAAGACCACGGAGGGCGGTGCGTTCGACCCCGAGCTCGTCGAGGGCGTCAAGAAGGTCATCCGCATCCTCCCGTTCAACGCGTTCAACGTGATTTTCTGGCTCTGCCAGAGCCAGGGAAGCAACAACCAGTCCATCATGCAGCAGACGGATGTCCGAGTCGGCAACGAGATCGACTCGTACCAAATCGCCGCGCCGACGATCCAGATGTTCAACCCTGCCATCATCCTAGTGCTCGTGCCACTCAATCAGAAGGTCTTCTTCCCGCTGTACGAGAAGTACGCTGGCAAGCCGCCGAGCGCCTTCGGAAAGGTGTTTGTGGGCTACACGATCGCTCTCATCGCGGTGTTTTGGACCGGAACGTTCGAGGTCATCCGCCGCAGCCACACGCCGCTCACCTACGTCGGCGCCAACGGCGAGATTGAGTTCATTCTGAACGACGACGGCGGGCAGCCCATGAACGACATTAAGTGGTTCAACGCCATCCCGCAGTACGTGCTGATCGGCTCGGCCGAGGTGTACACGGCCATCACAGCCTACAGCATCAACTACTCGGAGGTGCCCGAGAGCATGCGCGGCACGTCCATCGCGCTGGGCTTTTTCGTCAACTCGATGGGCTCGACGCTCATGTCCATCTTCGTGCTGCTCTTCAACAAGTACATTCCGTCCAACCTGAACGACGGCCACTTCGAGTACCTCTACTACACCGTGGGTGCCATCATGATCGCCAGCATGGGCCTCTACGTGCTCGTCATGAAGCAGATGCAGCTCGGCATGGAGTCCGTGCGCGACCCTAAGCAACAAGCCGACCAGGATGATAGCGAGTAAGTGTATGAAACAAAGTATCGGATGCTCAAGTCGCAAATTCAAACTCACAGTGCACGAGTCTCAAACTCTAAAAAATATGTGACTTGAGCAACGGTCGTATGATAATTTGATTTTCGGACAGATGATTGGTCGAGAGATGTAGCCAATGGCGCTGCTTCAACTTGCCACGGTACTTTTGGTTCTCAAAGTACCGTGGCCTGGATGAGCCCACGACACCGATGATCACCTTGCAGGAGTGCTTAGATCGGTCTCTTGTGCAGCCATGGGCCCCCAGCTGCGCCGTTGGATGAGCCAGTCGATGGGCGGCCTTCGCTTCCCGTGGCGTTCAACGAGATGAGCTAGCCGATCTCGCCGAGATGATTGGTCGCAGGCTTGCCGTTGGGCTCGGTGGCGAAGCATGTCCGACGCAACAAAGGGTGTTAGCATCGCTATGCTGCGACGGCGGAAAAAAACACGCATGGAAGGCGACGCGAATCTCAACTTTGCTGGTTGGTGGTCGTGGGGAGGTTCATCACGTCGAAATCGCAATCGCCCTGGTTGAGTCGACCGGTCGAGTCGATCTCCCATCTTCCTCTGAGCTGAGACCTACATCGGGTCATTCCCGAATTCGCCGCCAGCGTATCATCCGAGCCAACTCCCAAGCCCATTCCAATGGCCCCGCAGCACCAGGACGTCAAGACCGAGGCCGCCGCGGCCGACAAGGCCGCGACCGTCGTGCCCGTCAAGAACGCGCTGAACCAGGAGGTCAAGCACTCCGAGTTCGACCACCCGGAGTTCCACGCCGTGTTCCCGCCGACCAAGTTTCCGGCCATCCCCGTGCTCGAGGTCGTTGACCGCGCGGCGCACGCCGACCCGACGTTCAAGAACCTGCTGGAGAACGCCACGGTCGAGCACCTGGCCCCCAAGATCGGCACCGAGATCTCGGGCATCCAGCTCCACGAGCTCACGGACGCGCAGAAGGACGAGCTCGCGCTGCTCGTAGCGCAGCGCGGCGTCGTCTTCTTCCGCGACCAGGAGATCTCGCTGGATCAGCAGCTCGACCTCGGCCGCTACTACGGCCCGCTCCACGTCCACCAGAACCTGGGGCACCCCGAGAATTACCCCGAGGTCGTGGTCGTCGAGGAGTCTCTCAAGTCGAGCGGCCCGCTGCTCCAGAAGCAGATGTACGACCCGACCAACGACTGGCACAGCGATGTCTCCTGCGAGCGCCAGGTGCGTTTGCCATTCATTTGCTGATCGTTTATGCAGTTGTGTGAGGTTTGAAGCTAAACGCTGGTGTCGTTGTTACAGCCCCCTTCGTACACGATCTTCAAGCTGCTGACCAAGCCTCCTGTTGGCGGCGACACGCTGTGGGCGTCTGCCTACGAGGCGTACGAGCGCCTGACGCCGCCGTTCCGCCAGTTCCTCGAGGGGCTCACGGCCATCCACACGAGCAAGGAGCAGGCTGCCGGCGCTGCCGCTCGTGGCTTCACGATCCGCCGCGAGCCTGTCGAGTTCGAGCACCCGGTGATCCGCACGCACCCGGTGACCAAGCGCAAGGGCCTGTTCGTCAACTCGGCGTTCACGCGCCGCATCCCGCAGCTGTCCAAGGCCGAGTCGGGTGCGTTTGGCTTGTTGTCTTTTTGACTGCTTGCTGCTTGGAGTTACCAGACTGACGAGAACATTGTTGTTGGGATTATGCAGACGCCGTGCTTCGCCTGCTCTACAAGCATGTGGCCGAGGGCCACGAGTTCCAGGTGCGCTTCCGCTGGACCAAGAACGCCGTGGCCATCTGGGACAACCGCATCACTTTCCACTACGCCACCTTCGACTTCCTGCCGGGAAACCGCCAGGCCGTGCGCGTGACGCCCCAGGGCGAGATCCCCTTCCTCGACAAGGATGCCAAGCCGACGTTCTAAAGTCGCCACTGCCGTCGAATGCAAGTAGCTCCGCAGCAGCAGATTAGCCACTGTGCAGCAATTGCAAGTCCCTAACTATGAATCGAGTGCGTTCGTTGATCATCGGTGTTGTTGTTGCTTTCGCTGCTGAATGATATTGCATTGGAAGCTCTCTTGAAGTCCAATAGCATTCTCCACGCTACCTTCTCCAAACATGAATTTAGTCCACAGTGCACTACGCAGGATAGCGCACGACCCTGCAGTAACTATGAATCGTGTTCGTAGTTTTCGCTGTTGCTGGTTTTGATGACACAACAAAACTGTTGGCATTACAACTGGAAGCTGCCTTGCTTGCCAATATGATGACGCCCAGAAGCTCACGATTTCAAAACGAAATCTCCACCTCATTTGCAACCCTCAAACTACGAATCGAGAGCGGATTCCATTTGTCAATCATCAGTGGTAGCGGTGGTTTGCTGCTGAAATGTTGTTGTTGCTATTTGGAGCCCTCTTACAGTCCTATGACATTCTCCATGCCTTCTTCTCCACCGAGCTTGAATTGTCGCCTCCATCTGCGGTGTATTGCGCAGGAAATTGCACGACTAACTATGGATCAAAAGGCGTTTTCCAGAGTAGTACGTTCGTTGATTGTCGATGTTGTCGTTCTTTGGGACATAACGCAGTTGCTGGTATTCCCACTGGAAGCTCTCTTGCTTAGCATTATGTTTGAGCTCGCGATTCCAAACAATCTCCAAGCCATCATCTCCACCATAATTGCAGATCTTTAACTACGATTCAAGTAACAGACCCCGTTCGTCGATCATCGGTAGTGAAGATAATTTACTGTTAGATCGCTGTCATTGCCATTCGAAGCTCTCTTGCAGCCCCATGACATTTTACAATCGCCATCATCACACCGAACTTGAAGTGCAGGTCCAAAATGATGAGATGCCATCACTGTCAATGTTCCCCGAAGGTGCCTCCAAGCGGCGGCATCTAATCATCTCTCGCTACCTACCTTAGTATAGCAAACTGTATACCATGCTCCACGTAGCTCTTCGTCCTCATGATCTATCAACGTCAAACGCCAATCGGCCACCGCATTCCTCGAGTCGCCGCCTTCCTCGCCACTCCACGAAGCTCTCAAGCTCTCAAGGCTCTCAAGGCTCTCAAGCTCTCTACGAAGCAGTAAAAGCCAATGCTGAGTCGCCTTTCGCCAGTCGTGCGCCAGCCGCAGCGGCTCGTGCGCGCCATCGGCTCCTCCCGCTCGGCGCAATGGGACGAAGTGCGGCAGCAGCGGCATCCGGGGGACCAGCACAGCCCGATGCTGCAGCTGCCCAAGACGGTCTCCATCATCGGCGCCCCCATGACCTGTGCGTTTTGTTTTTCTTTCGTCTACAGCTTTTGCTGGGTTTTGACCACTAACTCAATTGTGAAAATGCTCAACAAACTGCAGACGGACAGCCGTTGCTGGGCACGGACTCGGGTCCCGAGATGCTGCGTGATGCTGGTGAGTTAGTTGTTGCATTGGCAAAGCTGAGCTTGGTAGTGTTGGCTGGTTCTAATTCATGGTGTGGTGGTGCAGGGCTTCACAAGGTGATTGTGGACCTGGGGTGTTCGGTGGAGGAGACGGGCAACCTGAGCTTCGTGGCGCCGTCGTTCAGCGACCCCGTGCTGGACCCGCGACTGGGCAAGGCCAAGCAGAGCTTCTCTGGTGCGTCTTGCTTGAACCATTATCCCAGGCGGCTGTAGTCTGATAGTGCTGTTAAATCCACCAGTCGGGAACGGCACCAAGCAGCTCAAGGAGCGGTACGAGCAGAAGGCGAGCGAGGGCAAGTTCTGCCTCGTGCTCGGTGGCGACCACACCATCGGCGCGGGCTCACTCGCGGGTCTGCTCTCGGTGCACCCGGACGCGGGCGTCATCTGGGTGGACGCGCACGCCGACATCAACACGCCTGAGTGCTCGGGCTCGGGCAATATGCACGGCATGCCCATCGCGTTCCTCATGCAGCACCTGATCGACAGCAGTAAGGTGCCGGGCTTCGAGTGGCTCGCCGACGGCCCGCGCATGAAGCCCGAGCAGCTCGTGTACGTCGGTCTGCGCGACGTGGACGCGCCCGAGCGCCGCATCATCCGCGAGCTCGGCATCAAGGCATTCACGATGCAGGACGTGGATCGCTACGGCATCGGTAAGACGATGGAGATGGCGCTGGACCACCTGTGCGGCGCCAAGGAGCGCCCGCTGCATATGAGCTACGACATCGACGCCGTCGACCCCGTCGTGGCTCCGTCCACGGGCACCAAGGTGCGTGGCGGGCTCACGTGGCGCGAGGCCCACTACGTGGCCGAGGCCGTGGCCGAGAGCAACCTACTAGTGGGGCTCGACATGGTCGAGGTGAACCCGTCGCTGTCTCCTGGCGCCGGTGCCCAGAACACCGTCGACATGGCGCTGCTGCTCATCTCGTCCGCCTTGGGCAACCGCATCTTGTAGTTTGCTCGCCTTCATAGATTCAACTTCAAATGCACGCATGTATCCATCCAAAGTGAGCTCTTCGACAACTCGACCACGTTGAAGTTTGTGGTCCACATCAAATGCCCATGGACCACCCACTAACCACCAGAACACCTGACAAGTGCACACCATGCCGTGGAACGCCAACAACAACCCGGCGGGGGCGATCCGCGCGCCGGCCATGGCGGCGGCCCAGCGCCAGAAGCAGCAGCAGCAGGAGCAGCAGCAGCGTCAGGCTGAGCCAGGCGCGGTCTCCTGGTCCAGACCGCTGCGTGTGGTGGCGCTGGAGGCGCTGCAGGCTCCAAGTGATGCTCGCTACTGCGCTTTGGTCAATCCTTGTGAACTATTGGAAGCCAGCAATTCCAGCGAGTTATTGGCATTCCCGAGGGCCCACGCGCAGTTTGTGGTGACTATTAGAGGCTTTGAAGGCGTCGAGAGGGGCTGCATCGCGCTTTCTCAGCCCCAAGCCATCAATTTGGAGCTCTGCGTGGGCCAGGAGGAGACCTGGTCGCAGTTCTCCGAGCGCGTGCCGGCCATTGGAGCCGTGGCAATCGAGATCCGCCCCCTGCCAAGGGGAGACGATGAAGATGAAGAAGATGAAGAAGATGAAGAGGAGAAGATTGTGGTGGTGGAGACGGACGCCAAGAAGTTTGCGGCCGCGTTCGCCAAGTTCGCGTGGCAGCGCGTGCTGACCGAGAACGAGCGGATTGTCATGCCGTTCGTGGGGGAGGACGGCCTCGAGCGCAGCTTCTTCGTTCGCGTGCTTGAGATTGATGCGGAAGATGAGAGCGAGACCGAGTTCACAATGCCGGACTCGTTCCGCGGCGTCGTTGACGAGGAATCGCAGGTGTTCGTGTCAGTGGACGGCGCTCAGGACGGGGAATCGGGCACGTTTGCTGTGCAAGGAGCGTCTGGACTGCGGTTCAAGTTATTGAACGCGCAGGAACGCACTTCATCGGGTCTGGCCTCGATGCGCTCGGACGTCGTGACGGTGGTGACGAGCGACGAGGAAGAGTTCCCGGTCAAGAAAAAGCTGCTGTTCCCGTGCATCAAGCTCTCATCGGCGGTGCTTTCAGGGAAAGGAGTGCACAAGGACGCATCGACGACCATCAACGTAGATGTTGACTGTTGCACGTTCGACCGCGTGTTGCTGTACCTCGAGCACGAGCTGCGTAACGATGACACCCCGTTCCAGTTTGACCCTTCTGTGGCCGAGGAACTGCTCACTGCTGCCAACACGGTTGGCTGTATCGGCTTGCAAGATGTCTGCAAGCATCGCTTAGGTGAGTTCGACTCGCGCGTGCGGAAGGAACCTATTCGCTGGGAAGAAGTTGTGCGCCGAAACGAAGCTGGTGATGTGTGGCTCGTGATGCAGGGCATGGTGCTCGATATCACCAGATGGGTGCCTGAGCACCCGGGTGGCTCGGTGCTTATTGTGCAAGAGGCGCTCAATGTGGACTGCACCGTCATGTTTGAGATCTACCACTCAAGTCGTCAGTCATTTCGCTACTTGAAGCAGTTCTACATCGGCGAGCTTGCCGAACACGACCGAGCTGCCGTACCAGATTCCTCCGAGAAACCATCTCCAGCATTTGTGGAAGAGCTTCAACAGGTGCGCTTTGGATGTTCAGTTTTGCTGTTGTTGCTGCTGTTGCTAACTAAATTTGTGATGCTTTGACTAAAGTACACGACATGGAGGATCAAGCCCGAGATCCACACGTACAAGAGCTTCTAGGCAAACTGTTTGCCTGAAGCAAAAGCGACGGAGAAGGTGCATCGATCCAGTCAAGCAAAATATATTGTTATCGTGGTTTGTGTTCACAAACCAGCGTTTATTCCTACAGTTCGAGTCGGACACTGCGGAATGTGAACAGCATTTCTTAGCGTGCAGCGCTGCTGAGATGTGTGGACCGTCACCAATTGCCCCGTAGCAAAAAAGCCGTCAGAGACCGATAGCGCCTGTGTCGACCCTAATGGGCAGAAAGACTTGTCCGCGCCACATTCGTTTTGCTCCCGACTCGGTGATGCCAGTCCGCACCAGAAACCAGGAGCACAAGGTGCGCAGGTGCTTCCAGAAGGAAGCGAATAGGTCCCGGCTGGACACGGAGATTGTGTGGCAGATACTGACCCGAGCGAGCAAGTGTAGCCTGGTTGGCAGCGACCGGAACACGCATGTGTCTGCAAACCGGTGGTCCCTCCAAACGTACCAGGAGGGCAAAGGTGGGCGACTCCGTTGACGCAAAAACTCCCCAAGGTACAAATTGCTTGATCGACTCGAAGGAGGGAAAGCGCGTCATTCAGGTTGCTGCTGCTGAAAGTAACAGCGTAGTAGCCAGGGTCCACCGGTGACGGGAGTGAAGACCCACTGCGGCAAAAGCTATCTCGAGCAGTGCATGGATGAAGCAAGTAGTTGATCGTACCGAGTGGACTGTTTCGCCACGAAAATTCCAGTCAGTGTGAGATCATCTGTCGGATGACCATCAAAAATCCGTACCAGTAGTAACCAGCAGGGCACGGAGCTGTGCATGCTGCTGTCGAAAGAGCTTGAGTGGCACCATAAACTCCAGGAGGGCATTTCTTCTTGACCCCTCCAATGCAATATGAACCTGGCTCGCACGGACGCTGACTGGAGCGAGATGTGACCTGCTGGACTGCGAGAGCCTCGCCATCTACGTATTGATCTGCAAGGGACATCAGCAAAGTTACCCCCGATTCAGGTGGAGAGGCTGCTGCCACTTGCAATGAATCCCCCTCCACTGTTGACCAAATCGTGTAGTACCCAGTCGAAACTGTAGTGGGCGTGCTGGATCCTTCGGGGCAATAAACCCCAACGTTTCCGCATGGAATTGGAGCAATGACCCCAGCGGGACAATAGAAACCGGCTGGACATAACGAAGGTTTGCACACAAGGGAATCACTCGTGGATACATTGGTGCACTTCCTGGAGCATTCCTGTGTCGTGAGACTTGTAGAGTCTCCAATGAATCCTGCAGGGCACAATTGAGGTGACACTGTGCCTTGTCCGCTGCCGGAGAAGCATATTTAGAGCATTAGCATCGGAAAATCAACCAGAACCGAATCGTTCACGTACCAATACCGTCCAAGAGGACATGCTCCACTGCATGACGGTGTAGTGGCACCAAGCTCGCTGCCATAAGTACCTGCGGGACATGGAATCGGGTTGGCAGTACCTTCAGGACAGAAAGATCCTTTTGGGCACGGCCCGTGACAAGCTGCAGTTGATAGCTCGGGCCACCAGCCGTACGTTCCGGCAGGACAAGGCCGTCGAATGCCAAATGTGCAGTAAAACCCCGCTTCACAACGCGTTTGTTGATCGAGACGATTGATCTTTAGCTCGCCAGAGCCTTCGGTAGACCAGATTGCAGTGTAAAATCCTTCATCAACCCGTCGGCGCTCGGCGCTTCCAGGCGGACAGTAGTAAGTTGACACGGCCTTCGCTCCACACGGTTTCTGTGTTGCTGACGTCGATCCAGGCGGACAAAAGAAGCCACCACTGCATATTCCGGAGCACTTGGGTGTCATCAAGCCAGGAATTGCTCCAAAAGTTCCACCAGGACACAAAACACATCGCCCCTTGCTGCTGTACGAACCAGCATTGCACACAAGCTCGTCGGATCCATCAGCGAGCACGACGCTCAGTGCAGACAACGCAAGAACGGCTGCGCCTGCTTGGAGCATTGAAGACAACGAAACGGACTTTTGATGTCAACCAACCCGCTAAAAAGTCGCGAGACTCTTGAATCATCCATCAGCCAAGTCTGGAGGCGCACAATGAGCGAAGCTCCAATTGATGACAGCAAACACGTCTTCGGCAGCAGCAAAAGCGACGATGAGATCTCACACGCGGCACATGAATCCTCCACTCGAGCCAAATCCCTCCAGTTACTCAAAAAGAAGCTGAGGTCGTCGGCGACGAGAAGGAGCAAAGATCCGCTATTTCCTCCTCCACCACCTTCACCGTCACCGTCGTTGTCCCCGCATCCAGATCTGGAGCAAAGCGAAGTAGAAGCTGGTGTGCAAGTCGAAGTGGATTCTGAAGCTGTATCTTGGTCATCGTCGGATTTGGCAAAGGAGACCCATGTCTCGGTGGAGCAGGGACCGGACGACATCCCCATCGCCGCTCTCAAGCAGCAGCAGACACTGGTTGTCGTGGAGAAGCGAGGCAAGCGGCAGCTCACGCTACCTGTCACGTCACGCGACCGCTGCGAAAAGCCAAACGCAAACGGAAGCCTGTTGTACGAACCGCGAGTGCTCACAAAGACATTGATCAAGTGGTCGTGCCGCACGTGTCAGCGTGAGTGCATCCCGATCCGAGAGGAGAGTCGTTGCCTGTGGTATGTAGGACGGCAGATGCATCTTGCAGCCTTTACGCCAAAGTCGCTCAGCATTGGACACTAACCGTATCTGACCAGCGGCCACAGGTACAAGGAGCACCCGTCGTTGGCCTCGGACCCTCGCGTGAAGAACCCCAAGGGCTTCCGCGCATTCGCCTGCACGACTGCGAAATGCTCGTGTCCGGGCTTCTTCTACATCGTCGCTGAGGGCGCGTGGGTGCTCCGCTGTCGCTGCAAGCACAAGCACATCGACCACGACGCCAGCCGCGGCGCCCCGTTCGCGTGCAAGAAGCCGAAATGCACCTGCTCGGGGTTCGACAGGTGCGTGTTGTTGCTCCTCTCCGCTCGGAGTGATCCCGACGCTACGGCGGTAGACACAACGGGCGCGACGGTCGCTCAGCGGAGGAGAAAAATCCACTGTTGGCGAGCTCACGGGCATGATCATTTTGCCATGCCGTGTCAATGCTCACCGCCGTCGTGGCGTCGGACGGTCACTTGTCGGTGGATTTTCATCCCGTATGTATGGCAACTGCCGACAGGCAAAATGCTCACGTTACGCTCGTCTTTACGAGAGCAGTCCGTGGATCTGCAATTGCAACCACCCGTGGGCCGAGCACGCTCAGGAGGTGGTGACCAAGCAGATCCGCCACCCGCTGGATCTGATGGAGCAGCTGGGCGATCTAAGCGAGCTCACCACGGTGCACCGGACTGACCTGCTGGCCGAGCCACTGCAGCTGCAGCTGTAACAGTTGTATGGCGAGCTGCTGTTGTGTGTTTTCTCCATCTGTAACACTTGACACCTCAAGGTCTCCGCATGGTTCAGGAAGTCTCCCAACTGGGCCAGCTGCCAAGTAACGGGTGTGTCACTGCAATGATCTGCTCATTTGCCCCCCACGCTGTAGTCTATCCTGGGAAGCCTCGAGGTGAGGCTCAAGTCGCCGGGGAGTTACTCACCGCGTTCTTCCCACTCGACCTGGGGCCGCAACGCTCCTCGCCACTCGGCATGAGATCGATCAGCCGTTACCGTCGACAGGTGAGCAAGCGAGTAGCCACAGATAATAGACTCCTGCAAGCCACAGATAGACTCCATAGGCCACAGATAGACGCTTGCTGGTCCCCATTTGAGATTCCAAGGCCATCATTTCCAATCTCCAAAACGAGTCAAGCGTGGCAGCAAGCGGGAAAGGATCGATTCCAAATCCAAATCGGCCATTGCGCGCCGAAATCCGCAGCAAAGACTTGCAGTGTCTGCTAGTCAGCGCGCTTCGTCGGTTTGCGGTGCAAATGACTTGCTTTCACTATGTGGACCGGCTCGCCGCTAGCCGGTCCACGGCCTTTTTTTGGAAATCTACAGTGTGACACCGTAGATTGCAGCAAGTGGCGGACCAAGATGCCCACCGTGTGTTACAAACCCGCAAAATCTACGGTACCAGCTGCGGACCGCGGACGCGGCCACTGCGGACGCGGCCACTCTCGATTTTCACCTGCGGCCGCAACGTCCGCAGCGTCCTCACCCGCAAGCATGAGCTGGATCCGCGAGTGCACGCTGGCCGTGCCGTCCGTGGAGCTGGCGGCCGGCGGCGCGCAGTTCGCCGTGCAGCTCACGAACGCCCGGGGCGCTCGCTTCGTGGCCCGCCGCTCATTGGGCCAGTTCCGGGACCTGCGATCCACATTGTCCAAGGCGTCCGCAGCCTCGTCCGCAGGGATGCGGACGCGTCCGCACGTCCGCGGCCGCGGCCACAGCGGCCACAGCTGCGGATGCGGACGCGAGGCGCACGATGATTGGGCCGTGGCCCCGTCCGCAGCGTCCGCGTGCACGTTCGGCGGCGTCCGCGCGGTCGTGGCCGCGGCCGCGTTCCCGTCCCGGTCGCTGCGGATCCTCGGCCGCGAGCGCCACGCCAAGCTCAACCGGAACCGCGAGACGCTCCAGCGGTTCCTCTCGGCCGTCCACAGCTTCCTGCGGGGCTTCCCGGCGTCCCTGCTGCGGGATCGACTCGCCGGCGGCCACTGCAAGGTCCTGGCGGCCTACGCGGCCTTCCTGGGGGCTGACGAGCACTTCCCGAGCCAAGACACGGCCCTGCTGCACCAGCCGCTTCAACTGCAGGGCTGGAGGCAGCTGTGCGCCAACCAGATGCTCCGGCAGGGCGAGGACGCCCTCGTGGACGAGGACGAGGACGGCACGAGCATCGTGCGGCTCACCCCGCCGAGCTTGGGAGCTAGCACTTCGCGTCCGTCCATCACGAGGCAAAGTCTCACCTCCAAGCAGCCAAGTGAGACAAATGAGACCAACGCCACGCTGCCAGTGTTGCAAGTGAGACCGCTCAAGGTGCAGACCATGCACTCGTTCATGGAGGAGTTCCGCGACGGCGTGCTCAACCAGTACGCGGGCGACATTGACGAGATGCAGGCGGCCGACCTGTCGCCGTCGCGCAAGTGGGAGATCTGCCTCTACGCCGCCTGCAGGATCGGACACACGTACGCCGTGCAGCTCATCCTGTTCAACTACGCGGACGCCAACACCGTCATGGCCGACGGGTCGTCGTGTCTGCACATTGCTGCGCGCATGGGCCGCGAGGAGATCGTGTCGCTGCTGCTCGAGGAAGGCGCCGACGTGAACCGCGCCAACGACGCCGGCGTCACGCCGCTCATCGCAGCCTGCCGCAACGGCTCGGTACCGATTGTCGAGGCGCTGCTCGACGCTGGAGCCGACCTATCGGCCTGCAGCTCGCGTGGAACCTACCCGCTGCACGCGGCCATTGTGTCGCAGAACCTCAAGATCGTCGAGCTGCTGGTCGCGCGTGGCGCCGACGTGAACGTCATGACGGCGAGCGGCATCACGCCGCTGCACTTTGCCGCCAAGCTCGGCTCGGTCGCCATTTCCGAGTTCTTGCTGCGCAACAACGCGGACCCGGAGAAACGCACCAAGAACGACAGCGACGCTCGCATGATCGCCGAAGCCAACGGCCACGCACTCGTGTGCGAGCTCTTCCAGCGCTTCTCGGGTATCCACGCGGACGAGGGCCGCAGCCAGGAGATCTCATCGAGCTTCCTGCTCAAATCAGCGAACAGCCCGGCCTCCAAGTCGCCCGAGCTCGCGCGTCTGTGCTCGCTGCGGCTCACCTCGCGCCCGTCGGCGATCAGCACCTGTTGAAGTTGAAGTGATTGATTGGCTCGGCGTTGCTCGGTCGAAGAGCAACAGCTACAATCCTGCCAGCCGAAATCACAAAAGTGGTGCTTCGTCACCACCGCAGCAACAACAGCAACAACAGCAGCTCTTTCAGCTGCGTTTCCGAGTACCACCTGCGTCCGAAGAGAAGGACCTGGAGGCTCGGCCCAACATCACCATCCCTCTTATCTATGACGACGCCAAGTAAGGCGGCGATCTCAATCTATTTATTTTCCTACATCACTTTGTCTGCAGTTGATCATTTGGTCGTTCAATTTCATTGAGAGGCGGCATCTGCAGCATAACTCGCCGACATTTTCCACGATAATGGATCATGCCGACAGCTTCGAAGTGATCATGTTGGATCTTCTCCATGGAGTTGAATTTCGTGTGGGGGCAGATGGTTCGACAGCTGCACGGATTCTTCGATCAGCAGCGAAAGTCTCCGTTTCACAAGTCGAGGAGGCCCACTGCCGGTGATTGGAGTGGGAGCTCTCGAAGCCCACTTGCCTTCGACAATCGGAAGAATGCTGTCCAGCTGCTCAACAAGCGACAATCAGAAGAATGCTGCCCAGCTGTTCACAAAGCTCGGCATCCTGGAGACTCACGGCAGAGGTGTTGAAGGAGAATTTAACGCTAGATAACATGAAAACACAAGTACTCTAGCTCTATCCGTGACTTTCCTCTTTTCGTCGCTGAAGACCATAGATCGGTTCTGCCGTCGAGATCAAAATGAGAACACACACAAGTTGGCTTGACTGTGAGCACTATGTGCACACCGAGCGCCTACGTCAGGAGAGTGAGCTGTTGTAGCTGACGCACGACCCACGGATCTGATTGAAGATACGCATCGAGCTGTCATGAACCCGGTTGCAGTCAGTACGGTCGACCACTGTGCTTTTCCGCTCTATACAAAGCGCTAGACCGTGGCGTCCGTACCGAGCCGAACCGCACCGAACCGAACTGCTTGGCGTGCGGAAAAAGCGTTTGCACGCAGTAGCACCTTCATGCCATCGCGCTCTTGGGAATCACTGACAGCCACGTAGGGAGGGTGGCTCTCTGACCACCGACCGGCCCTCGTGCCACATTTTTTCCCACGCATTCGCTT
This sequence comes from Phytopythium chamaehyphon, assembly GCA_023334415.1. Classification (NCBI taxonomy): domain Eukaryota; phylum Oomycota; class Peronosporomycetes; order Pythiales; family Pythiaceae; genus Phytopythium; species Phytopythium chamaehyphon. The sequence continues at coordinate 35,519 of JAASGX010000016.1, read as the reverse complement.
ATCATGTTCCCATGTCCATGGCTTTCTTGGCTTTTCATCATTTCTTGCTTTTCTCGATTGTTGGCATTTGTTGGCTTTGAAGTTGGTGAGCTCACCTCATAGCTCGCTTTCCTCCGTTTCGGAAATGGGTCGCAAGCCGGTCAAGCAGGGCGGAGGCCGAAAGCAGAGGAAGAATGTCCGCACGTCGTCGACGTACCAGACTCGACTGGCAGTGATCCAGCACTTCCAGGCGACGGGCGACATGCCGGCGACGGTCGAAAGATTCTTTCCCGGTCTCTCCGAAGACGGCAAGCGCAGCAAGAAGCGCGTTATCTACGGCTGGGTCAAGGACCGCGAGAAGATCGAGCAGGCGTGCGACTCGGTGGCCACGGCCAAGTCCCACCGGCTGCGGCGAGCGGGCGTCGGCACCGTGCTCAGCGAGGAGGCCGAGAAGTGCATCGTCGTTTGGCTGCGATCCATGCAGGCGCTCAACGTGCCCGTGACGGCTGCCATGCTCTCGGCACACGCGCTGCAGGTCGCCCGCGAGATCGGCCTTGAGGACGGCGTCTTCACCGCCTCGGGCCAGTGGCGCAAGAGCTTCCTCAAGCGCCACAACCTCTAAACCTCTCTTTACCTCTAAGTATTTCCTCCATCTCTACCAATTTGCATCCGTAGTGGATCAACAAGCTACGATGACTACCAAGCTCACTTCAACCAGGTCTAGTTGGTGCACGACTATTAAAATACGAGCTTCTATTTGTACTTGCACAACCTGTGAGGCTCCAGCCTCTATCTCCATCCTAACTATTCCTCCATATCTACCGATTGCATTCGTAGTAGATCAACAGCTCTTTCGATGGCCACCAAGCTCACTCACTTCAACCGGGTCTAGTTGGTGTCGACTATAAAATACGTCCTTCTATTAACTTAACGCATTCCTGTAATTACAACACCGATACTCTAATAAAAACCCCGCATACAGGAGTCCTAGTGCTCGATCGAGATGCTGCCGACCACGCGGCGGCCGATGCGCGGGCTGCGGCACGCGCAGCAGCAGCAGCAGCTGCGTACGCGGCGTCGACTAGCGATATGCGGCTGCCTGCTGCTGCTCGGCGGCTTCCTGTACCTGCAGTACGCGCTGGTGTCGCGCCATTTCGGCGGGAGTTCCGTGCCAATCGAGGCTCCGTCGGCTCTTCTGGACGTGGAAATGGACGCCAAGGACCGCGCGCGGGCCGATCCGGTGGCCAAAGGCGGAGCGGAGCCCGGTCCGGTGCATCTGCGAGGCGATGCGAGGCCCCACGAAGAAATTCCGGACGCCAGAGACGAAGAAGCGGCCGCGCACGTCATGGAACTGCCGGCTGAGGTGGATATTTCAGCTACAGATGAGGTGGAGAAGCTTTCAATAGCCGAGCAGGATGCTAGAAGGCTCGCGGTGAGAGGGGCCATGCAGTTCGCGTGGGAAAACTACGAGGAGCACGCCTTTGGAGGAGATGAGGTGGACCCGAAGCGCGGCGTCAAGCTCGCGAATGTCTGGGGAGATATCGCCTGCTCGCTGGTTGACGGCATGGACACGCTCTGGGTCATGGGGCTGCACGACGAGTTCCAGCGAGCGAGGGACTACGTGGCCCACAAGCTCAGCTTTGACCACTTGGGGGTCGACGGGTCTTCGCTGTCGGTGTTTGAGACGATCATCCGGGAGGTGGGCGGGCTGCTATCGGCCTACGAGCTGTCCAAGGACGACGTGTTCAAGGACAAGGCCAAGGAGCTCGTGGACCTGCTCACGCCCGCATTTGACCAAGAGGAGGGCGTCTTCTACACGCTGTTTAACCCGTACACGCAGCGCAAGGCCTTCGCGGCGTGGTCTCAGTACCAGTACGTCTTTCTTTCTTGGCGTGTAGTGGGGGATTTTCATAGGTGAGCCTTACGAAAATGGTTGACCGCAGAGCGCACATTGCCGATGTCGGAACTCTGCAGCTCGAGATGCGCTACATGTCGGACATCACGGGCGACCCCAAGTACGCTGAGATGGTGCGTTCAGCCAGATTTTTGTTGATCAACAACAACAAAAAGCTGACAGGGGACTTTTCTCGATACATCGTAGGGCGACGCGTTTTACAAGATTCTCCAGCGCGAGGGCTCGTTCAAGAACACGGGCTTGTTCCCCGTGCACTTTGACTCTACGCGCGGCAAGTTCAACACGCGGTCCAGCACCATCACGCTCGGCGCGCTTGGCGACTCGTTCTACGAGTATTTATTGAAGGTGTACATTTACAGCGGCGAGCGCAAGCAGGACGGATTCCTCCGGGACATGTACGACGACGCCGTGCGCGGCATCGAGGAGCACCTGCTGGTCTACTCAGAGAAAGACGACCTGTATTTCCTCCAGGAGCTCAAGGTTCCGTCGTTCTCGGCTGTCAAGCGTATGGACCACCTGCTGTGCTTTGTTCCCGGTCTGCTCGCATTAGGAACGCTCGGCGAGAAACACGACACAGCCAAGAACGCTCGCCACCTGCGGATTGCCAAGCAGCTCATGGAGACGTGCTACCAGATGTACCATCGCCAGCCGACAGGACTGTCGCCGGACATCGTGAGCTTCCCCAACATGAAAGTGTACGACGGCAAGTACCGCCTCCGGCCCGAGACGATCGAGAGTCTCTTCTACCTGTACCGCGTGACGGGCGAGCAAAAGTACCGCGAGTATGGGTGGGAGATCTTCCAGGCGCTCGAGAAGCACGCCAAGACGGAGCACGGATACGGCGCCGTGCTCGACGTCACCCAGCTGCCGGCGCGCACGGAAAACAAAATGGAGAGCTTTTTCCTGGCCGAGACGCTCAAGTACCACTACCTGCTGCAGGCGCCAACGGACCTGCTGCCGCTGGACGAGTTCGTGTTCAACACGGAGGCTCACCCGCTGCGCATCCGCAAGCCGAGTGCATGAACAGCGAGAAACAAATCGGGCACGTTAGACAACAGCCGATGAAAAAAAAAGCAAGTCAGTCAATTCACGGTCAACGCCCGACAGGTCCTTTCATTTGCAGCGTTACCGTAGTCTCTGCTGGATCCTGCGTTCGTCAGCCGCTGGTCGCGCGCGGTGGTCTCTCTCACGGCGTGGACTTCTTCTTGTCGTCCTTGGCCTTGTCGTCCTTGGCCTTGTCGTCCTTGGCGTCCTTCTTGTCGGCATCCTTCTTGTCGGCGAATCCCTGGTCCTCGAGCTCTCGGTACTTGATCTTGTTGTTGACCAGGTTGTGCAGCGCGATGGTGCAGCGGATGAGCGAAGATAAATAGATGACAAAGTGCATGTCATTCGTCTTCACGAACATGGAGCGCACGAGCGCGTCGACGTTGAGGTTGGGCAACAGGTTGAAGATGGTCTGCATGTTGTAGATGATCTGGTGGTTGGGCGGCAGGCGTCCTTCGACGACGTTCTCGAGGTACGTCTTCATCTCCTCGAGGCGCTCCTTGAGCCCGTTGAGCGCCGTCATCTTGTGCTTGACCTGTCCGGCGAGCGAGCTGACAGATGGGTCGTTGATGTCTCGCAGCAGGTGCTCGACGCCGACCTCCTCGGCCTCGTAGGCGCCGACGGTCGACTTGATGTGCTTGAAGACGCGCTTGATGGCCTTGCCGTCCTCCTCGACCTCCTCGACGGACCCGTAGGCCGTCGTGGGGAGCCCCTCGACGCTGGCGCGCACGTCGCAGATGACGAGCACGGGGTTGGCGCAGTAGCGGCGGAAGAGCGCGTCGATGTCCAGGTCGGCCTTGCGGATCTTGGGCCCCGTCGAGTAAAAGCCCACGATGCGCTCCTTGGCGTTGATCTTCTTGAACATGGCGTACATGCTCTCGAGGAAGTCGTGGTCGAGGTACCAGATGCCCGGGTTCCGCAGGTCCTCATCGAACGGCACGGCGAACGAGTTGGTCACGTCGCACTTGCCCTGGAACGTCGAGCCGAGCAGCACGCCGACCACGCGCTTGCTCGTGTCGCGCGCCACTCGGTTGTAGTGGTCCACAATGCTCAGCAGCACCAGCGGGTGCGTCACCACCTCCTCCGGCAGCGCCGCCATGATCGGTCCGCTTGCTTGTTGGCTCTTCTCGCTTAGTGACGGATCTTTGGCAAGCAAGAAGGGGGTCGCCACACATTTTTGACCTTATAGTAGGCGATTGCCCTGGTATAACGAGGTATAACGTGTCTAAAAACAATAAAGTAGTGGATAATAGGAAGGAGGGATGTGTGGGTTACGTTATTCTAGGTGTTTCCATCGGCTTCAACCTGGTGGGAAGATGGCAGCAGGCGCTCGCTGCGGTCTCTTCTCGCTCGTGGGGCCAGGCGCGCGCGGCTGGAGGCCTTGATGCTTTCCCTGGACAGCAGGTCTGCTGCTTCGTCGGCGTCTTCTGGATCCTCTGGATCCTCGCGCGACTGGAGCTCCGCGGGTCTGGAAGAAGCGATGGCGTCGCTGGCGGCTGCTATGGACACATTTGAAAAAGGCGAAGTGACGGGAATGGCGCCGCGGTCGAAGCTCCGGTCCTTAGAGGAAGCAGCCAGCGCCACGGTGGCCACGCTGGTTCGTCGACGGCCCGAGCGAGCGGCCCGGCCCAGCAGCTGCATGCGGTCGTCCAGCTTGGTGGATCGCCGACGACCTCGAGAGTCCGGGAACTGCTCAAGACATTTTGTTGGTTAGGAAGCTCATTATCAAGACATTTTTTCCAAGACCAGCGGGGAGATCTACAGGGCTGCACGCACCATGAAGTTGGCGTCGGGGTCTCCGCGTCCGCCCTCGATCTGGGTGTTCAATGATTGTCAGACACATATGCACAAGAAGAGAAGATGAAGAAGTCTTGAAGGCCTACCGTGTCGACCATGAGAGCGGCGCGGTCGAGACAGGTCTGCAGGAGCCCGGCGATGGCGCTGGCCCCGAGCTTTTCGAACTCGGAGGTCAGGCGGCTCTCGCCCTCGTAGCCCGCTGGAGGAGGCCACAGCTTGGCGGCCGGGATGGCGTTCTTGAGCGGAGACGAGCAGGAAGTGATGCCCAGCAGCTTGACGATCCGCGCGGCGCCGGCGATCACCTCTTTTGACGTCGTCAGCAAGTTGGTCTGCGTGTACTCGGTGCGCGCGAGCTCGACCTCGGCGTCGCGCAACTTCTGCTCGAGCGACCTCGGGTCCTCCATCGACGCGACGGCGTTTGAAATCTCGAGCGAATGCAGCTGCTGCTCGAGCTCCGACTGGGTCAGCTTCATCTGCTTCAGTCGCGCCTCGTTGATCTTGGACTGCTCGTCGAAGCTCGCGTTCAGCTCCTCACGGCGGGCAAACTTTTGATACACGGCCTCCATGCGTGAAAACCCGGTTGCCTTCTGGACCTTCTCGCACATGGATTCGCACCGCTGCAGCGCAATTTTCACCGCAAGGGATCGAGTGCTCCCGCCATTGTTGTTCGCACTTCCGCCTGCGCTACCGATGGAAGCTCGGCCCGATTTGCCCGCTGAACTTGCACGCCAGGACGCCTCGTCTTGCGGTGCAGCACTATCCGGTTTCTCGTCACCAGGCTCTTGCGCGTCTCCAAGCTGGCCGCCTGCATGCACGCTGTCGATCATTTCGACTCGACGCTGAAAGAGCGAGTCGGTGGTCGCCTGTTCGTGAGCCACTTTGTCTCGCGCGCGCTCCAGCTTGTCGACAACTGCCTGCAGCAGCGCTTTGTTTCGGTCCATTGCTGCTCGAAGTGCTGGAAGCTCATTGGTCTGGAGATGCAACTTCTTTGCGAGTAACACACGCTTCTCTTCCTCAAGATCTCTTAAAGTGAGCTGCAGTAGTTTCAGCTCTTTTTTGGAGTCTTCATAGTGCTCAGGATCATATGCAGGGAAGAGCTCACAGCCTCGCATGAGCTTTCGTCGCGTCTTTTCTTGGTGGTCGATATTCTTCATCATTTGCTCCAGCTTCTGTGCGCGGGACGTCATTTCCTCAACTGCCTGTTTCGCCATTTCGCAGTCTCGCATGGCTGCGTCATATCGTCGCGTCGTCTCTTTGATTTTTGCCTTCACGCTATCGAGATGAGCTTTTTTGCGCTGCGCTTCAGCACGCAAACTGTCGAGCAAGGTTTGCAACTTCAGCACCATGCGGTGATTATACGACTTTTTGAGATCCCATTCCGATTGAGGGTAGTCCTGAAAGTGAGCTGGCAATCCAAATGCTGCTGATGAACTGGGGCCATTGTTGCCGCTAACTTCTGGTACAAACATACCGCACTCGACATCTTTCGATCCGAGTTGAAATGACACTTTTCCATTGTTGTTGTCGCCTGACACAAGACCTGGACTAACGAGTGTGGCGGTTAAAGGATACTCGACTCGAGAAGGCGAGCGGGGCCTCGGCTGTGTCGGAGATGTCGATCCTGCCAGGACTCCTGAAGCTTCCGTCAAGAATGTTTTTACTGCTACGCCAGGTTTCTCAACTGATACAGATGCAATTGAGCCAGGTGTCAGAGCTGGGGTAGAAGCTGACACGTTCAAGATTGCTGTTGGTAGAGCACGCACTGAAGATCCAAGAACGTTCTGCACAGCAGTGAATGTAGACTTCTTGTGAAATACGTTTTCGTGGGAGATTATATCGATTGTCTGAGTAATTGGGGTTGGAGCTGGTGCTTGCGATATCTTGACGCCTGCCTTCTGAACTGCAGTAAGTTGAGCAGCGCTCATGCTTCCTTTGAGCCTTTGCGACCCTGGGTCGAACATACTCTTTTTCACATCCCAAAATCGCGCGTCAAATAATCCTGACCGCGTTTGGGTTAATCCTCTTGTTCCATTGGATGCTGATCCATCTGTAATTTTTCGGTCATCGCTGGCATTGTTGTTGTTGTTTGTTGCGATATCGATAGAGTCGCGTGAGGTACCAAGCGTGTTGTCATTCAATTGCTGATTGGTTGATGCAGGAGTCGGAGAGCCTCCCCACAGATCAAGTCCACCGAGGGCTGAACTTGAACTACCGAGTGAAGTCGATGATTTAGGATTGGAAATCACTGGGTCGCGAACCACAATCTCCTTTGTCAACGCAAGCCATGGAAATTGAATCCAAATCCACCGTTGGTAGTAGAAAAAGTGGTTTGGGGTGATCGCCTTTTGCTTCACAACCGCTGATATCGTAGTCGAAGCACCTGGGGACACTGAAGTAGACGCGGAGTTACGGCCAAGTGTCGCAAAGGCTTCTAGAGCGACTGTCAACGCTGTTGCCGCAGACATGGATGGAGTCATATTTCCTCCTCCTGTAGACCCCGGCGATAGCGCTGACGAGTTGTTGTGAACTGGAGACGACGATGCCGCTGATGCAGCTGCAAGTGCATTGGGACCACTCATCACGTACACGTGAGGTAAATCTTCAGCAAAAGTAAACCCGTCCTGGTACAATCGTTTGAGGTCGAAAGGCGCATGCTGAAAAGTGGGTAGGAACCCCTGCAAGTAAACACAAAAATCGTACATGAACTTGGTGACGAGCAACACCATTGGCAAAAACGACTTTGTGGGCGGACGGGCACTCTTGTACCAGTCTTCCAAGCTCTTGCCGTACTCTTTGACAACATCAAACGGTGAAACATAGACTGGGGGATCAAGTGGAGCGTCCACCCCGGCGGTGTAGTTTAGTAATGGTCCTTGAGCAAGCTTCTTCCAGTACCCATACAGCTCGCGCTTGTAGTTGGCCGTGTAAAGTAGCTGAAACATGGGGAGATTCACAAGAACACTCCGTAACGCATCCCATTCGTAACAGCGCTGGAGGTGCCATGGTAGTTCCTCAACGCGCCGGAAGGTTGTCGGGTGGATGCGGAAAAATCGTATGAGCCACTGATGATACGACTGCTCCACTTTCTCACTGCCAATGTAGCGCCACCAGATGACATCTCGAAGAATATCTTTGCACATGGGAAGCATAATGACGTCTTGGACAAACAAAACACCCATAGGTTTGATGGCTCGCAACAATGCTTTCCACTCCGTGTCCGAGAATGCCAATCCAGCCCCACTGTTGCTGCGCTCCATAACACTATCGTAGCCTTCACGTATTAAATGTTGTTGATGCCTCTGCTCTCGTGCCTCAGTCATCATTGCACTGAGGATAAATCGGAGCTCGTTAACTAACATCCCATGGCGAGAGACGTAAAGGAGGCTCATTGCTCTCCCAAGTAGTGGTCCGAGCGGTGAAACGTGTTTACCACCAGTCAAATACGCAGGCAGGATGTTACCTGGGGGTTCATCGCCGTTATCTGTGCTTGAGACAGGCTCTCCGTTCAGCAAAAGCATCGGTGATGATCCAGCAGTCGGCAGTGCTGAGCCCGGGGTTTGTGCTCTCGATGTTGGCAGCGACGACATGATGCTTGAAACGCTACCAGTATCTGATGCAAGCATTGTTCTCGCACTTTCAAACAATGCCAAGGTATCTCCTTCAAGCGCAAGATCAGTAGAGCTCCCAGATCCTTTCATACGGCCTCGAAATGCACGCAGCTTCTTTGTTGTCTCAACAAACACCTCTTGGGTTTCGTGAATGCTCCTGACGCGTGTCACTGCACTGTTAGGCCGGTAGTCGTTGTTGGGCTTGAACTCTATAACCGTCTCATTGGTTGATCCACCAATTCTAGCGCTTCTGCGACTACTTGTTGGTGATCCCCCCCTGTCGAGAGAAGAACGCCGCATCATCGCTGCAGTAGGAGACGACGTCGGGGACTTTCCTTTAACGGGAGATCTAGAGTTTTCTTGGTTTAGTTGGGGGACTGCAGGAGAGCTCGCGCGCTTCATCAAATCTGTAGTTGGTGCGGCGGCCTTCATTGTCTCAGCTAGAAACTGCTTTGCATCAACTGTTGCCTCCTCCGTTGGAGTATGTCCAATCTCCATGCTACGCAAGATAGCTTCGAGTAGCTGCCCAACACTATCTGAATTGAGCCACATCTCAAAAACGCTGTGGATATTGAACCCTTCACGGACTGCCCACAGCATGCTCATCAAAAACACTTTGAGAAAATGGGCGTTCGCGCTCATGGGGACACTAACAATCGCCTTTTGCTGAATCTCGAAAAGTTGTAGCCCTGGTTGGCTGCTTACCTTATCATCGCTCTTCTTAGAGCCTGTAGCCAAGCGGTTCTTGTACACAAACTTTTTGATAATTCGCCGTCGGTCATCCTCAGTTAGCGGCGAGACATGGACGAGCTTCCAGTTTCGCCGGCTTGCCTCGAGCTGTATAAAATGAATCCGTTAGGAAGAACAGACCTTAGATAGTGCTTAGAGCAAAGATAACTTTACCTTGATACGCTCAATCATCTGTGCTGACATACTCGTCTTTTCGTAGTGGTCACCAATGGGACTTTCCTCTGATTTGGCAAACTTGGATGACGGGTAGTTGACCGTACCAGTGAAGATGACTCGCACATTTGGGGGAAAGGCTAGTGGTACCCACTTGAGAATACTCTCTCCGCTTGTCGTTCGAAGACGCTGCAGTCCATCTACAACGAGAATGACGCGGCCCTTCTTCGAGGCGGCCTCAAGAAATTTCGGGAACTGCCAGCTCAGCCGCTCCTCAACCTCGGGCACTTCCTTACTGAGCTCGAAGTAGTCTTTCATCTCGCGCAATACGCGCTCAAGTAGGTTCGAAACCGAGCACGACTGTCTCGAGCACCCGACTACGTGTGTGAAGATGAACTCGGGATATGACGACTGCCAATTCTGTACCATCTTCTTGCGGCGTGCGAGCCAATTGGCCAGGAATGCTGACTTTCCCACACCACTATCTCCAAGCAGAATGATCGGGCCTTTGACGGTATGCATGGTATCCACATCGCAGAACTCATCTAGCTCCTGAACCAGCCGCGGGTTTTCGTGATACACGAACTCTGCATTCTTGAGGCGCAACTTCATAAAGCCATGATGAAAGGCGCTCTCGAGGTACGACACGGAGTCCCAGTATTCATTCCCTGCGATAGTTGCCCCTGGTGATACCGCTGATTGCCCTGCCGTCGTCATTGGCGTTGAGGTGGCTTTCAACGAACTGAAGGATTCACCTGCAACAGCTAACTGCTTTCACAGAGAAAGGAAACGGAGACTATTTCAGTCAAAGCGTTTTCAGGCATTATGACATTTGAGGAGGAGGAGCACGAGGAAAATTGATCGTATCTGAGCGAGCTTCCGATAGCTCGCTCGGCGTCTATTGTTCACATCTAATTAGGACTATTCACATGTCTGTGCTCACAGCACGGCGTACTTGTGGCCACCTTCGTGGATGAAGGTTACGGTTGGGACTGTCATCCCGCAGTCGCTGGCGTCTACCAAATGGTCGCCATGGTTGTCCAGATCCACGTCTCCGGTCGAGGTGTACACAGGACAACACGGAACTGTTCGTCGAAGTGCAGCAATGCAATCGCTACCTACGAGAGCACGCTGCATGGCAACGTGTTGGTACTGGCGACATAACTCGGCGACAGCGTAGTGACCCATCTTCACCGCCAGAGTGGAGGCTTCATCACCTCGATCGGTGCGAGCAAATGTGTCAGCGTCGTGACGCATTAGCAAATCGCACATGTCGTAGTTGCCCAGCTCAGCCGCGATGTGAAGTGGGGTTTTGCCGTTGAAGGTGTTTGAACTGTTTACCCTTGCTCCTCGCTCAAGAAGTAGTGCCAAAATCGGCAAGGCTTGGCAAGCAACAGCCACGTGAACTGTCGAGACGCTGCGAGTTGTGCTCTTGTTGACATCTGCGCCTGCTTCGATGAGCTTTTGCACAAGTCCAAGATCTCCGCCGTGAATGGCTGAAAGCAGTGGAGTCATTCCTCGTAAATCGCTCATGTTCACATCCGCTCCAGCCGCGATGAGTAGCGACACAACTCCATAATGACCACCACGGCAAGCAGTGTGTAGGCATGATAGGCCGTCTTCTTCGTTCACCACGTTTGCGCTGATCCCACGCCGCAAAATTGTGGCCACAGCATTCACATGGCCAGTTTGGGATGCCATGTAAAGCGCGTATTCCCATGGCCGTTGCAGCCTAGCATCACTGCTTGATCGGCGACTTCGGCTGGAAGTACGACGGCGAGAAGCAGGAATACTTGGGTCCCGGTCACTTTCAGCACGGCTACGGCTGAAGAAGTAGTGAAAATCCTCGAAGAATGATCGCACGGGATTGACGTTGGTGGATTTGATCTGTAGCTTCGGAAGGTTCTGATGAGCTTTTGGCTTTGGGGCCAATAGAGCTGGTTGAGCAAACTGACGAGGCGAGCCAGGCCTTTCGGTCGTTGTAGAGGCACTACGTTCACGGTAAGCGTTTGGGATAACGGATGCAGACGGCGCCGTCGTCACTTCCGGAGCTCGCGGTTCCTCGCACTTCTCAATATCGTCCTCGTCGAGTTCGATTGGCATGGTCTCGCCGAGAGATTCATCTTCATACTGGCCATCTTCATCGATCGTCTCCTCGGGCCAAGTGGGCAGCTGTGGCACGAAAACGAAGGTGTTTGATGTCTCCGAGTCAGCTGTTGGGCTGCAAGGCTCTTTGCTAGCTTCCTCCAGATCAACTGGTTGATCTGCTGCCTCAATCTCGTCATCGATATTGTTGGAGTAGGATGGCACGACTTCAGAGGTTGCTGGTTTGCTATCGGGGTTGAGCGGCACATCAACTGATCGGCAAGGCTCTACAGCAGTAAATGAGTGTTGGGTCGGAGCGGTGCTTGGATGAACGTACGAATTCGGCCCAACGAACTGTGCTAGCAACTCAAGAACGGCACATCGCTCGCTAGCCTCCACTCGATCTAAAAGTGATAGGGGAAACTGGTCAAATTGAGCGCGAAGTCTCACCAAGAACAGCTCTAGCGCACTGCGACGCGCATCCAGAAGTGCCTGTGTGCTCTTTTTGATCATGAACTTGGACGGAAAGTTGTAAGTCTTGATGAACCCGTGAAGGCGCTCGAATGGGCAGCAAAAGTTGCTGCACAGGCATCCCGAGGCCGCACTCAGAGTCGTAGGTTCTGTTGTAGATTCTGTGTCGTTCGGTGTGAGTGGTGGGATCGAGGTCATCGAGGAATTGCTGAGGCGGAGCGAGGCTCGAAATGAGGACGACGAGGTGAGAGAAGCTGTTGACGAGGTTGACGAGTTGGAAGAAGTCGAGGAACGCGACCTCCGGAGCCGTCGTGGCGGCTTGTTGTTGTCATTTGATAGAGCAGCCGTAGCAGCGGCGAGCGCGTTCGGTGTCCTTGTGGCACGCTCCAGGTCCTTCCACAACTTGCGGAACTCTGAGTACGAGTGCACTGAAGTCACGCAGGATGTTGTGGGGGAATGGCTGTATCGCGGAAGTCTCTGCGTCAGCGCGAGTGCGAAGACGAATTTCCCGTCCCGAAGGTCGTAGTGCGGGATCTCGAGGTCATACGACTGCAGCCAGCTCATGTTTGCTTCCTGTTGCTGAATCTGTGTGAGAGAGCAAGCGAGAAGCAATTGATGCAGGAGAACGGAGCGAGCTTCTCGCAGTGACGGGAGCGTCGGCCGTTTTGAGGGGTTGATGGCAAGAGTAGAAGTGGACGAAACGCCCTCGAGAAAAGGAAGAATGGAAAATGTGCCTCTCAACGGTCTTCGAGGCAGCTCTGCCTCAACTTGTGGTCGAGAAGGCAACGCGTTTTTGGCAAAGACCGACCGACGGAAGGAAAAGCTCCATTGCTGTCGTAATGCTACGCTTGACTTGGCTCTGGCATCGTGAGGTCAAGTTGATACCGTACGTTCATGGGCTTCAACTGGAAAAGCTCGAAGATTCCTGATCGCTTCAACTCAGGCGTCACGTCCACGAAGTTAGTGCTGGTGGTAGTCTGGGTTGTCCTGATTGCGAGTCGCGCAACTTTCGCGTTTCTCGCGATTCACAGTCGCCTGTCGATCGACAGAGCTTCCTCCAACCGCCATCGTCGAGCCAAGCGCCGCCACTTTCCATCGAGGACAGGCGGAAAATGCGTTCCGACGTTAAATCCTGCGGTTGTGAGCTCACGGTCTGTCCAGAGAGAATGATCAAGAGCTCCAGACGACACCAGAGACCTTGAGCTGAAGACAAACGTGATACCAAGTTAAATCTCAGCCATAACAAACAATATCAGCCCAAAGGATCACAACAAGTCACAAGAAAGTCGACAGGCGAAAATGGTCAGCCAGCAAGCAAACAACACAGCGTCGATGGAATCTGAAAAACCTCATAAATTAAAGAGTTGGTAGATGATCGGGAGCCCTTGCCTATCGCCGACGCAGCGGTTCGCGTCTTCCATGACGTGTGGCCCAGACCCACACGAACACTCCCTCGTTGACCGAAGTCGAAGAAAAGGACCTTCGAGCCGTGCTCAATCGGCACAAGTTCACAACTTGAAGTTGTCTTCAACTCGAAAGTCGAGCGTGGCAGGCAGTACAGTACACGAGTGCAGTCGTTCCATTCCGTTGACGCCACATGCATCTATGGAGCAGCCGGCGGGAGAGAACGAGCACTCAGGAACTGCCGATCCATCTCGTCCTCGTTGTCGAGCGCCAAAGCCTGCAGCTGGCTCATCGCAGCGGCCGACTGGCTCAGATGGGCCTCTGTGTTGAGCTTGGCGTACTGGTACACGCTCTCGGCTGTGCTTCGCAGCGATGCGATCCGAGCTAGCATCTCTTCCTCAGCAGTCATGGCAGGCGCTGCTGTAGCTGCTCGAGCTCGAGGTGGCAGTGGAGCAACAACTGGTATGTCTTCGAATTCGTCCTCGGTCACTGGTATGGAGCTGAGGCGAGGGAGGTTATCGGCGTCAATCAGCGTCACCTTATGGCCGACAGACGCTCGTCGACTGCTATTGGTGACTGCAGGGCCGTTGCCATTGCTGCTACTTCCGCTCGTGGCTCCACTCGATGCTCGCTGGCGGATACGGTCGGCGATTTCAGACTCAATGTCGTGGTCCAAGTCATCAACTGCGTCGATGCTCGGCTGGCTGGAGTCTTTCTCGGTTCCGAGTTGGATCTGGTCCAGTGCATGCTTCGTGTATCTCCGCTTTGTCACGAGGTCGATCTCTGTGCCTCGGCGTGACGCTCCCATCAGCGAAAGTGATCCCGACAAGGAGACGGAGGCCGCCACCGGTGAAGCTAGCGACGCCAGCGTTCCGTCCTGACGCATGCGAGCAGCAACTTCCTGTCTAGCGATCTCGAACGTGTCGAGCTGCGAGGCACGGGCGAGGCATGCCGAGCAGAACGGGAGCGTCTTGACGTCGATCTCCTTGCGGATCGGACCGGGGAAGCTCACCTTCTTCTTGACGTGGCAGCTCCCGCAGAGCGTGGTCTGGCACAACGCACAGCGAGACGCACGCTTGGAGAACAACGACCCGAACTCCTTGCTGCACACGGCACAGCAGCGGTTGGGCCCTGCAATCGATGCACCGGACGACAAGGTCATGCCAACCACGAAAGCAAGGTCCTCGCTCTCGTTCTCGCTGGTGCTGTTCCCGCTGCCAGCGTTGCTCGCTCTCCGCGTCGCTCGAGCTGCAGCGTTCGTCTTTCGTCGCTGGCGCAGCAGCCACGCGAGCTTCTTGCCGAAGGCACAGTCGGTCACCTGTCCGCAATACGTGAGCGTGTGTGCGGCCGACTGGATGGCGACGGCATCGACCACCGATCCGCTCGGGTCGAAGTTGCTGATCATGAAGACGTCGACGGCGTCGTCGAACGGCAGCTGCTTGAACAGGAAGCACGACGAGGTGCGAGCTCGAACGATCTTCTTGTCGAGCAGCGGTCCGTGGCCCGGCAGGTGCACCGAGTGCATGACGAGGTACCCGATGCGCTCGATACGGCTCTCGTCGCCGTCGATAGGGCGGTTGACGACGCCCGTGGCCTCGAGGAAGACCATGTCTCGCGGTCTCACGACGATGTTGATGCCCGGCGGGTTGCCCAGAACGAGCCACTTGATGCCAAGGAAGCGGAATGGGTCGCTGGGCGTCGGGCCCTGGATCTCGTACAGCATCTCGGCATCGAGGGCCTCGTCGGGCGTGTAGGAGGCCTCGAGCAGCATGTCGGTGGCGTCGAAAGTGGCCATGCCGTACATGACGTCGTCGAGCGTGCCCGGGATGGAGCCGACCTGCAGTAGCGTGGGCACGGACCAGTCCTCTGGCGGCGAGTCAAGCAGTCCTCGCGGCGGGGCCGGGGGAGCCGCCCCCGTGGCCGTGGCTGCGCGTCCTCTGCGGATGGGAGGCGCGTCATCGGCGACGATGCTCGCGGACGAGAGCTGTCCCGTGGCCTTGAAGACCGTGAGTCGCTCGCGCTTCTTGACTGGCGCCCACTGCGCGCGGTTGACGCGGCGCTGATCGTCTCGGTTGTAGCGGTCGAAGTCGTCGAGCGCCTTGGCGAGCAGGATGTGAGCCGTGCGCTCGTACTCTGCGCTCTCGAGCTCCGAGAGCGCGAGCGGCGGGAAGAGGAACTCCTCGAGCGGGAAGCGCAGCGCGTTCATCCGCCCTTGGTCACTTGGCTTTGCTCTTGTGCTCTGGAGCTGATGAGGACGAGGAGAAGTGAGCTCGATCGGAAATTGCGGTGGAGAACGCAACGAAGAGGCTAGCGACGACGACGTGCGACGTCGGGAAAGCACAGCAGAGCGACGGCCGATCGGCGAGTGGGACGCCGAGGACTGAAGGCTGTGGCGGAGACCGGCAGAGGATGAGCGCGATGAGGATGTGAACTCTGGAGCTGGTGTTGTGATCACATGCGGTCGGTGTACCGTAGTGCTCGAGGAGCTCAAGTGTACGGTTTCTGTGCTACAGACCACAACAAATGTATGAGTTCGGACTTTTATCTTGCTTTTCAGTATGGAGGATAGTATTTACGGAAAGCAGCTTTTTGGGGAACATAGTGAGTGCAAGTGAGTTGGGAGCGGATCAGACGTACCCCTCAAGGAATTATTTGGTGCAGAGTGGGACCGATGTATCCACCGACACATGTGTCGGGTTCATTTCTCGTGCGACTTGAAGCGAACGATTGGCCCAAGCTTTGCTCGGTCCTTTGCCACGACGATTGTGAAGCCAATCTTGAGGATGACTGCACTGCGACACCTTGGTGGCTCGATCACTCAAGCTTCCGAGCTATTCGCCTCGGCCGCATGGTGGTCGACCGTTACATGTGAGACCGAGTCCGACATGACACTGACGTGGCGTGACACACGTCACAGACCGACGACCACCGTGCAGCTTTGGCGGTGCCAGTGGCACTGCCCACGGCGGGAAGTTGTGATTCCTGCAGCTTCAGCCTTGCAGCATTGACCCACAGCCGCTCTTGACTCATGGCCCATGGGTGGAGGATCCCAGCGAGGCTCTCGAGAGTGGCATGCCAGCTCGGCACGTCAGGCGGTGGATCACTCAGACGCAAGGTGGAGCAGACCTTGCGCCACCCTCATTCGAGCCGCACGCACGCACTGACGGCCCAAGGCATTTCGAAGCAGACGCAGGCTTTCCATTCACAGACCTGTCAATGCAGGGTGCCATCTAGCTGGACGTTGGCGAGGTGGCCGATCGAGTCTCGAGCTCCGTCACGTCGGTCGGCACTACCTCCGAGCGGCGAAACACCTCGCACTCAGTGCCTTCGCTGTCGCTGTCGCCGTCTTGAGAGCTTAACAGTGGCTCACTTGGTAGCACGATTTCGCCCGCTCCCTTGCGAAGCACTTCACGACCGTCGCTCGTGCGCTTGGCCAGCCGCCAGCCCTCGACGATGAGCGCAGCCTTGGACCACCCGCCTCGAGCCGTTCGTCCGAGCACTCCATAGCGATGCAGTGGCAGCTTCTGCTGCACGAGAGCCGCGATCACGGCGTCCTGCTCGTCTCGCTCGGCGCTCTGATCGTCGACCGTCACCTTGCGGCTGGCACCGCCCTTGCCGCCAAAGCAGCAGAATCTCACGGGTAGAGGACGCCAAAACGCAACAAGCGCGCTGCTGAACGCCCCGAAGGCGAGCGTAGAGCAGACTGTAGCTGCGAGCCTCCTGGCTCGGTAGTGACTGTCGCTGCCTCCGTCTCGAGTTGCCAGCCGGCTGATTAGCACGATCGCAAGGGCGCCCCACTTGAGCCGAGCGATGGCTTCGTGCTGCCAGTACATGGCTCCGACGAGCCACGGAGCCTGCTTGGGGGATTGAGAGCCTCCAGTCCGCGACGCCATCAGCTTGGCGGACCAATTCCAAGGCTGCAGCCAGTCGTTGGTCACCTCGAAGCCCACCTTCCAAACCCAGCTCATGCTCAACGTCACCAAGATATCAATCGCTAGCTTGCTCGGCTTGAACGTGGCAAAGTCCGGCAAGAAGACATCGTCATCCGGGACGTGGAAAGCGAGAACGAGTGGCACGCTGGCCGACAGAAGCAACAGTGACTGTGAAATCTTGAGCACGCCAGTAGCTTGAAGGCCAAGTTGTCTCGCCACCGGCGGCTCCAGTCTCGCGAACTCATTTGTTGCATCGTACGCTCGGCTGAGCTTGCGATGATACTTTGCGATCACTACGAGGGCGAGCGTATTGAGCAACACGCACATGGACCAATTGCCTTGGAAAAACGAGCGCATCGCCTCGGACGACAGCATCTGGAAGCGCACACGTGTGCTTCTGGGCTCCAGCATGCAACGAGTTGTCGTGGAAAGAGTTCGCAGCTCGACCATCGAGTAGCAGCGAGTCGCGGCTCGAACCTGGGATACTGTTGAGTTGAGCGGTGTGCGTGGCGGCCAAAGTTTTCGTAGCCCGGCAGTTATGGCGGTGAACTTCCAGTGTAGTGTTGGAGGACCTCGCAATTCTGTGTCAACAGTGACGATGGTGTTCCCAAGAATCTGGTCTTGTGAGATTAGCGGGGAAGACCCTGTCGTGGCTGTGCTGGTGTACATGGTGGTTTCTAGCGTCGGAATTTGGTCGAGCAGATCACTCAGACTTGACACAAGACCCGTCGAAATCTTTGCATAGATTTCTTCAAGGGAATCACTCGTGGTCACAACATAGGAAGTCGCGTTGCTAGGGCTTTGGCCAATTCCACTGACGCGACAATACCGAGCATCAGGGAAGTGCAGCACGCCATTGCTGCTGCCGGTTGTAAATGCTGCGAACGAATCATCGAGCTCGCGACTGAGAATCGCAAGGGTACTGTCGGCACCAAAGGCTTCTTTCATTGCAAGCAATACCGGCACCATCACCCACGCACTTCCATCGTCCTTGCGAGTGAACTTGCCGTTGCGATATGGGAATCCAATGCGATCGCCAGCACCAAAGAGAGATTCACCAAAGAGTTCCTCGGTGTCGATATTGCGCAACAGCCAAGTGCGGTGGCCTTCGTCGACGTCCCCCATGAACATGAGGTACGACGCAGGGTTACTTTCTGTTGCAAGTGCCAGGTACGCGATCTTTGTGAGCACCTTGAAAAGCGCTCGATGACACCGAGTGTCTGGATTATCATCCGTGACGATATAAGTGGGCACCGACTCGATGGTCAGATATGAACTGAAAACGGCAAAAGGAGCTGTAGAACTGTCTGATTCGAGAGCTTGGAACCATGCAGCGTAGTGTGCTTCTGCGTCCCAATACGAATCAACAATACTGGAGCTTGACAGTTCGGCAATCGGGAAAACCATAGCACTTCCTGCTCCAGCAACATTTTCTTGAAAAGTGTTGATGCCACCACCTGCAGCTCCAAGAAGTGAAAATGACTGGAAATCGTACTCGAGTTCATCTTGTGCACGCTTCTCAAATGTGAAAACGCTAACAAAGCCAGGGAAAAAGCTTAGATATTGGATCATCCGCAATGAAGATCCCGTGACCTGAGTACTAGAAACACTACTACGGTCCAGCTTGAAGCTTGCATCCACAAACTTTCTTGATGCTACAGGTAATAATGACCCAAAAAAACGAGTGATCACATTGTGCGGCTTCCCTGTGCGCGCTCCAGACGATATTGAGATGTTGAAATCCCACATTGGGGCGAGTACTTCCCATGTATCGTTTGGAAGTGCAACCGCAGGTCCAGCTGCCACATTGTAGAGATTTAGGCCAATCAATATTTGTTGTATTTCGTGTAAGACGAGCGCGCGAGTGTAGAACAATGCAGCTGTCAGTTCACTAGCGATGCATGAGTCAAGCAAGGTGCTCTCCATGATGGCAGCACGCACAGCAACAATGTAGGCGTCGGTCGCCATAAGCACAGGCGCATTCGTATTTGAAGAAGTGTTCGCAAACGAACTAGCTGACCCAGCAGCAAGGCCTTCGCTTACGTCCTGGGTAAATGCGAGGTCTTCAAGTGCAGTGCTCCAATCACGCGATACCAGCAAAGCATTCATTGCTTGCGCAAAGAAGTCAATGACGTATAACAACCCGACATTATTCTGCAAACCGCCCGCCAACTTTCGCAAATCTACATCCGTGATTTCGTAAAGCAATGAGTCGATCGTTTGACGGCCGTCATCATCAAAAGTTACAGCAGTGCCCTCGGGACATGGATCGCCATTTGCGATCTGGCCGCATCGGACGGCAGCCATAAAAGAGCTGTCAGCCGAGCACGCAAGTTGCATCTCGAAATCACTCGACGAAGCCGCGTCTCGAAGTAGAAGCGTTATCAGCGAAGAAGAAGATTCGCTGCCAGACGAAGATGAAAAAGGTCTTGGAGTGAATACGGCACCGGGGAAGACTGTGCTCTGCACCTCAAGTGCGTAGAATTGTGCTGCGGCAGCAAAATCCTCAAGTGGAAGTAACGAATAAACTCGGTCAATGTCAAAAGATCCACTGCGTTCGAGCTCACGTCGAGCTGACTCACGTCCAAGCGTAGCCTTTACCACCTTTCTTAAAAGTGGGATGACATCTTGACCTTGGAACTCGGTGACATCGGAGCTTGAAAGCTCATATGTGAGTGTGGAAAGTGTTGTCTCATCCGGCCGTGTTGGAGGATTGAGTGTAACGCCAATGTTCTTGAGTGGAATGACAATAGCCCACAACGCCTGGACAACAACAATCGCGATAGCAGAACGTCTCGACCACAGTCGCTGACTGGACGGCTTCGATTGGCGCTTTGAACCACCAAGATTGCCAGCACTTGCATTATCAGTTGAGGTATCAGCGTTAGCGTCTTGCCAAGCCTTGGTGGGCTTTGGATTCGTGGCTCGGCGTTCTGGAGGGTCAATTGAGTCGGCAAGTGGCCCAAGCGATGTCATCTCGGGCTCTATGATCATCTGTACCAAGCACAAATGCCGTCAAGGATCCGTTTCGGCTTTGCTCCTTCAGCTAAACCAGGACGAACACAAGTAACCAACATGTTCCTCGCCAAAATCCTGCCAGCAGGAAGCTGCAATCGAATAATCTCATATTGACGGCTTCATCATTGCGGGATAGCGTTGGCCGCTGCAATGATGAAGTATCTTCTCAACCGCCATTTTATTTGGCAATCAAAATGAACTACTGGTACAGCCCGCGCGTTCTCTAGCTGACGCTCTCCTCGTCGCGGCGGTGCCTCCCCGCGATCCAACGTCGAGATTCATACACCTACTACCTACTCAACACACGTCGGTTTGTTTCTAGGCGTAGTACAGGATGCTCATGTTCTTGAAGTCACGCTTCTTGAGCGACAACTTGACCAGCGGCAGCGCCTCTAGGATGGCCGAGAACTCGGGGCGGCGTGCCGGGTCGTGGTGCCAGCAGTGCTCGATCAGCTCTCCGATTTTCTGCGGAGTCTGCCGAGGAAGCGCCGGGCGCATCATCTGTCGAGCGACAGCAAAGGCAGCTACAACAGACAAAACACACTTGTCAGTGCTGCATTGTAGCCTGTCAAACGGTGGGTGAAGACGCACCCTGGATCGGCGTGAGGCCGCGGAAGGGCTGGTCACGCGCCAGCAGCTCCCACAGCACGACGCCGAAGCTGTAGACGTCCGCTTTGTTCGAGTACGGCTCGTGGCGGATGACCTCGGGAGCCATCCACCGGTACGTTCCCGTCTCGGCCGTCAGGTCACGGGACGAGCCCATGTCGAGCACGCAGCTGAGCCCAAAGTCCGAAATCTTGGCCGTGCCGTGCGAGTCAATGAGCACGTTGCCCGACTTGAGGTCGCGGTGCATGATTGAGCACAGGTGCAGGTAATTCATGCCCTGAAAAGAGGAAAGTGAGGGAAGTTAGAGAAAAGTTGATGATAATGACAAGCAGTGCAGAACGAACCATGGCCATGTCGTTGGCGTGGCGGAAAAAGTCGATCGGGCCCTTGGTGGACCGGATGATGTCCGTGAGCGTGCCGTTCTCCATGAACTCGAACACGAGGCAGTACCGCGGCGGGCTGATAGCCGCGCCGAGGAAGAGCACAATGTTCGGGTGGCGCAGCTTGCTCACGACGGCGACCTCGCGGTGGAACTCGTTGAGCAGGTCCTCGCCCAAGCTTCCGCTGTTGGCGGACGAGTCAACGATCTTGGCGGCTACGTGGGTGCCGCGCCACCACGCGCTGTACGTGTGTCCCGAGCGACCACTGCCAATGGGCTTGTCGAGCTTGATTTCGGCGATCGCGAGCTTCCACTCGGCCTTGATCTCGTTCTTGTCGACCATGTCGAGCACGCCGAGTTTCTCGGCCAGGCTCGTGGCGTCGTCCGACTGGACCGACTTGGCACTGCCGTAGTCCTCCTCGCCCAGGCTGAGGCGCGTGAGGTTTTGCTCGATCTGCGACTTGAGCTCCTGTTGGCGCTCATCGGACAGGAATTGTCCCTTGACGACGAACCGGTCGAGCGTGATGCCGTCGAGCGTCGTCATGACGTCGGCGTCCATGATGCTGCCCTTCATGGACGTGAGTCCTCGGGTGATGGCGTCCAGCAAATTGTCCCGGTCGATGGAGACCACGACGACCTCGCACACATTGTTCATGACACTTTGTTGTCATG
This sequence comes from Phytopythium chamaehyphon, assembly GCA_023334415.1. NCBI lineage: Eukaryota > Oomycota > Peronosporomycetes > Pythiales > Pythiaceae > Phytopythium > Phytopythium chamaehyphon. Next base: position 13,706 of record JAASGX010000016.1, on the reverse strand, counting down.
AGACAAAATGTCAGCGTCCACATCTATCCACATAGGGGGAAAAAAATCACAGCCACGCACTCTCCGTCATCGTCCTTCTTGAGTTGGGCGTTGACCGCGATCTCGTTTGGATTGCGCTGGTTCTTGGCCAGCAGCCGCATGTGCATGGGAACATCATCAGGATTCACCGACAGCGCATAGCGAGCTGGAAGCCTGCGGAAATGGGCCTGCATCATCCAAAATCCATCCACTTAGATACCCATCCATGTAGGTCTGCGGACGCGTCCAACAAGGCTCTGTGGACAAGTTGGCAAAATAAAAAACTTGGTCCGCACCTGGACCGACTGGAAGACGGGCTCGTAGAGGTGGTTGAGCACCTTCTTGGCGCCCCCGGAGCCGTCCGCGGCCGCCACGTACAGGTCCCCGACCATGTGCTTGACGACGGCGCGGCACATGTCGTTGACGACCGAGTCCTTGAGCCCTCGCTGCACTCCAAGTGCGGACGCCTGTCCACATACATCCCCCAAGTCAGTCGTCCGCAAAGGCGTCCAATTGGTCCGCAAATGGCGTCCACGGACCGTCGGAGCCGCGGGGAAGTAGCCCTTCTTCTCCAGATCGGCCAGCGCCTGGTAGCTCTGCGACTTCTTCATGTGGGCCGGGTCCGGGGACGCGCGGCGCTCGAAGGAGCCGACTCGAGAGCCCACGGCCGCCGTTTGCTGCTGCAGGAGCTTCTCGGACAGCAGCCGCGCGCGCGCGTCCGCGTCCATGGCCCCCGAGGGCTCGAGCTTCTCGCTGATGCGCGGCAGCTGGTCGGCCGACGCCCCGAACGGCGAGCGGCTCAGCACACTCTCGCCCGGCGCCTGCCTGCGGACGCATGCGGACGGTTAGTGCTGCGGACGTGCGGACGTGCGGACGTGCGGACGTGTGGACGTACATGGTGCTCATGTGGTTGGGCGGGATTGGTGGTCGCGCGGCCTGCGGACCAATGAGGAGCGTCCACCGTTAGCCTTGCGGACGATGCGGACGATGCGGACGGACGGACGGACGGACGGACGTACCGGGTCGGGGGAGGTCGAGGTCTCGTCGACGCGGGAGAAGTCGGCGCCGACGTGGGAGCCCGTGCGCCACTGGCGGTAGAGCAGGCGCGCGCCCGAGGCCGAGCTGACGGGCGGGGACTTGCCGAGCGCGTCGGCCGCGAGGTCGTCCGCGCTGTTCTTGCGGCCGCCGAGGCCCGCGGACGGGGCTGCGGACGCGGACGCGGACGCGGACGGGTTTGCGGACGCGGCCGAGTTTGCGGACGCTGTGGACACGGGCGGGGGCCGGCCCGTCCGCAGCGAGAGGTAGCGCTCGAAGGAGCTCGAGAGCGGCGCCGGGTGGAGCACGCCGCTGTGGCTGCGCGGGAGCGACGACGGCGAGGCCGGCGGCGCGTTGCGTTCTGCCATGCGGCCGTGCGGACGGAGGACGGGGACGGGCCGCTGCGGCTGGGGACGGACGGGGCAACGGCCGCAGGCCACGGGCTTGGATGGCCCTTGGACTTGCGGACGCGGCTGGCTTGCACGCGCTGTCGTCCGCAGGGGCGACTCGGGACTGTGTGAGGGGTTTTCGTTGGCCAGTGGCGCGGCCGCGGTAAACTACCAGCCGCGGGACGGTAGTTTACGGGCCACGACCGCGCGGTACGCGCCGTGCACGCCTCTGATTGGTCGGCAAGGAACTTCACCCCGACCCCTGCGAAAACTACCGCGCTGGCTGGCGTAAGTTACATGTCTGCCCGCTGGATGGATACAGCTTGTAGCGGAGGTTCAAGTTCACTGATGCGCGAGCGTCCGTCGCCAGCGCCAGGTTCAACCGGATCTGCAAGCCACGCATCTATCTCGTTCTTGCATGCATGCAATGCAAATGCTGCGAGAGCACCACAAGAAACTTGCAGCAGCTAACGATAGACGGAAAACATCGCTTACCCAGCAGAACACACACGCGTGTCGGACACGTGACAATGTCATGTCTCGGTGAGTGAGTATTCGAATCTACACGACGGTGCTGGTGCGCGTTCGGTCGGTCGGTGGCAAAGCGCCGGAAGGATTTTGTTGGGGCGGCAGCCAGGCGCCCTTGGACGTTCGCGCAATTTGCTGTCGCATCTCTTTTTCCTGTCTCATTTTGGGAAAGGTCGCTCGAAGGTCGTAGGACGGCATCGGTAAACTACATTGTGAACAAAGATGCGTTATCGCTTGTAGCGATCCTGTCATTGGCTCAAATTCGAACGAATCACAGCACACGAAAGTCTGCCACACGTCACATGGCGTCGAGTCGTTGGTGTCCAAGATGCTGTAGCCACTTGGCGAGCTTGAGGTCCGAGGGCGGAAGACGGAGCCGACCACGAACTCCATGTCGCTGATCTCCAGGTGGCCCAGCTCGCCGCGGTCATCGTGAAAGTGCTCGCCTTCTCGACTTTAAAAGCACCAAGAAGGTCTCCGATACGGTGGTAGTAGACCTCGTCCTCGTCAATCTCCCTGCAGGACTGCCAGGGGCTCTTAAGTATCTGGGCATGCTCGTCGTTCTTCTTGATGTGGTTCGTATCGTAGACGTATATGCGACGGGTAGACCACCCGACCACCGCGAGATAGAGTCACCCAGCGTGGCGCACAGTTCTTGACGCCACGTTTCTGCACATTGCTGTGCTTGACACTGCTCAACTGGGTAAGCAGTTAGTTTGTTCCTTGGGTCGTAAGAGCCACATTTTGTGGCGTGCTGAGGCACCAGATCCAGCCGACTGCGCTGCAGTTTGCACCCGTGCTGGATCAATTATTCGGTACTTTCTCTTCCATCAAGCAGCGCGTACCTCTGCATATAGCGTCGCTGGCGGCGGACGCCGAGAAGGGCTATTAGTCGGTGGAAATCGGCAAGGAGAGCTATTGATCGGCGGCCGGCGGCGGCGGGAGGCCGTTCTGCCTCGATGAGAAGCCTCAAGCCAGAACAGCTGCTGTGGGCTATCGGGCAAAGCACCAGGGGCGTCCACAGTCGGTAGGGAGAGGGAGGTCGTGAATGTCGAACTAACGGTTCAATCTCACGTCGCATTAGCAGGATTAGAGATGAAGGCTATGGCAACTTCCTGGTGAAAGGAAAAGAGTCTGAGGTGCAGTTGAGACTCTGTCTGGCGATTCAAATGCGAGATGTGACGGTGACAAGACATCCAGATCGAGATTTTAACTGCGATGATAGAACTTGTTTTGCATACCTACATCTCTCGGCCAATGTTCGACAACGATTACGATGACTCCATTATCTTGCAGGAGGAATAAAGCAGTGCTCTGTGGTTGCCTAGTTGATGTGTAGATTCCGCCTCCCGTGGAAACATGAAGAGTTTTAGTTAGGGTGGCCTGCCAAATTCCACCAACTCATTAAACTAGCTCATTCCGTAAGCTCCCCGAATCTCTTCAGCAACAACAATCAGGTATGGAGTTCCGGCAATGGGGATCGTCACCTGATTTACTGGATAACTGTCCAATGTCATTTAATATTTGCCACGTCAGTTGTTACTGCCTAGTCCAGTTCACGAACAAAATATTGTGGCGAATCGAGCTCGTCGACGACCTGGAGCGTCGAGCTGGACGCCGAGGGACGCGGGATCGTGACGCTGGAGGACAGCGAGACGAGCGAGGACGAGTGCATGTCAGCGAGGAGGACGTCAGCTGCTGCCGGTGGGACTCGTTGGAATCAACCGGAGGGAGGCTGCGCTGACGTCACGTGGGCTGTAAGCGGCAGTCGGCACTCTCAATTTTGCCGGCGAAGGAGGAGACGCTGGGAAAGTCGATCGAGGAGGAGCTGGAAGCTGTTGAGCACAACGAGGACGGACGAGGGGATTTAAGGCGCTGTTGAACGAGGTTTGAGGGCAACAGGGCACAGCAGGAAGAGGCTGCACGAGAAAGCTCGTGGGCGGACGCTGGTGTGTCAAGAACGGCTCTGGACTAGAGTTAACGGGCGCTGGAGGTTTCACGGACGGACGAGGGGTGTGAAGTAGCAAAAAGATCGGGGTTGAATAAATAGGCGTGAGCCGGCGGTGGCGTGGTGGACGCCCCAACCGCCCGACTGTGTTGACGTTGAAGTCTCTGCTGGAAGATCGAGAGCGAGCAGCAGGACCGACTAAGCTATACGACCTGGGATAAGCTGCCCCAACTGGTCTGAACGACCGACAAGAATACGCTACTATATTATTCCCTCAAACACACACGTTCAGTTTCTGGGTAGCTCGTTACACCAGCACGATACAGCACTGCGCTCTCTCTTCTTCTCCAAGTCCCCAAAACATCCACCATTGTGTTGCGCTCATCGGTAACATAATCCACAACACAACTACACGCTCAGCGAACTTCTCGATCATTCCGGCGACATCTATTCCAAGAGCACCCAGCGTAGCTGGCCTCAAAATGCATTGGTCTAGCTGCCGTCATGATACACAGGCCAAGCACGACTGATCATGGCAGAACACAGTTGGCCCTTCGGCAGCCTGAACCTGCCTCGGTGGAGTTAACGCAGTGGACAGCGAAGTCTCTTGATTTGTAGAATTTGAATATGAGTGATTGTCAGAAAATTCAAAGGCGCTACCAATGAAGCATCAGTCGCTTAAACTAAAGTCCCTTCGACGATGAGAAGTTGGTAACGGTCCCACTAGGAAAATGTCCGCTGTGATAAAGCGACTCCCGGGATATCAGCCCAAGTAAGAATAATACGCGGAACTTCTTGCATGAGGGATATTTTGCTCAGGAGTAGAGCTTCCCTCCTTAAAGCCTGTAGGAAACACTGCTCCTTCACTGCTCCTTCAAGCCTGAGAATGGCCCTTGAATTGCCCTTTTAGACATCCTGATCCCGACTCGTCAACGGGCATCCCAACGTTCCGAGTTACTGCATAGGTATTGCTTTCGCGGTCCCTCTCTAGAGCGCTGCGGGTTCAAGAGAGCTCTCTTTACAAATGAGTGCTTTTGTCGGCTCCGCCACCACCGGTCTCGGTTTTTGGAGTGAGCGCGACTCGCTCACTCCCTCATTTCGAGAAGAAGACGCTTACCTGCAAGATGGTATCACAAATATCTATTAATAGAGGTTTTCGCTGTAAACTACATATGTGTACACACGTCACATATCTGAAACTCAAACTTCAAGAGCTCAACTTGGGTTCATCATGAGCGCTGGAGCAAAGCTCCCGTGCTGCTCCTGCACGAGCCACACGTCGTCGACGGCCTTGCCGTAGAGCCCCTGGGCCGCAGGATTTTCGGGGTCGGCTTCGACCTGCTGCCACCGCACGTGGGTCGCGTTGTGCACTTGCAGTCGCGAGTATCCAAACACGGCGTTGCGGAACGCGTCCCACTCGGCAGCAGGCAGCTCGAACTCTTTGCGCATGATTGACAAGATGTACTGTCCGGACGCGCCCGTGAGGATATGCGTCGTCGCTCGCATGTTGCGGGTGCGCCGCCACGTTTGCGACTTGTATACATCGAACGCGCGCTCGTAGTTGTGTTGGTGGCCGCAGATGTAGAGGTCCACGCCTTGCTCGTGGAAAATGTCTTCCAGTCGCTCTCGTAGCAACTTCGCCTTTTCGCCGCAGTTGTCCGCGTCGGACGTGCAGTACATGGGCCGGTGGCCGATGACAATGATCCAAGGAGTCTGCTCTCGGTTGGAATTGGCTCGTTCAAGGTCCCGACGAAGCCATTCCTCTTGTCGAGCCAAGAGATCGCCGTCTTCGTCTAGCGTCTTCGTGAAGTAGATCTCCGTCGAGATGACCGCGAAGTGAGCAAGCCCAACGGAGTACGAGAAGAACCAGTTGTTGGGGGCTTCGCCGTGCTTGGAATGCACCACGCCAGCGTCGGACGGCATGAGGCGGAAACGCTCCGAGTAGTGCGAGAACGTGCCGTGGGTCTCGTGATTGCCAGGGCAGACCATGAAAGGCACCGTGGCGGCGATTGGCTCGATTTCCTGCATGAACACGTCTCCCACGTGACCGTCGGCGAGATGCAGGTCGTACGCGTAGTCGCCCATCGAGACGACGGCGTCGACAGCTCCTTGAGCGACCTCCGACTGCATCATGGGGAGCGTAGCCGCATTCTGGTAGCCAATGTCCCCGGTGACTAGGAAGCGCATGGGGAGCGCGGCCTTCGTCTGCTCACGAGACGGAGCAGTACGAAAGGAGAATGGGATCGACCACGACTTGTAAGCTGGGCTTCCCACCACGTACGTGTACCGTTCGCGCATGTCCAGTCCTTCCAACACGACGAGGTGCTGCCACCGTTTGATGCGCTTCGGTCCGTCGTCTACGAAGAGCGTCGAGTTGGCCAGTTCCACCGCATCGCAGTAAGTCGAGTCGTTGATGTTGACAAGATAGCCCTTGGCGAGCTTGAGGACTGCTGGTCCATTGTTGCAGGAGCCCATAGTCGTCCACTGCACCGCCATGCTGCTTGGGTGCTTGCCGTATGCCGTGTGCACATGCTTGGGGCGACACATCTCGGCCTCGGGATCTTTGTAGATGGAGTTGACGCCGAGGCGATGCATGGCCGACCAGCCGTGAAACACGGAGCCGACCACGAACTCGAGGTTGGTGCCGAACTGGCCGTTGATCTCCAGGAAGGCCTTGTGTGTGGTCCAGCTCGCTGCAGTCGACGTGAAAGTGCTCGCCTTCTCGACTTTAAAGGCACCAAGATGATCTCCGATACGGCGGTAGCGGACCTCGACCTCGTCAATCTCCCTGCAGGACTGCCAGGGGCTCTCGAGAGCCTTGGTGTGCTCGTCGTTCTTCTTGATGAGACTCACATCGCGAATGTACGTGCGACGGGTAGACCACTCGACCACCGCGTGAGAGTCATCTAGCATGAACGAGCGAACGTTGTAGGGCACACAGTTCTCGACTTCGCGCTTCCGCATGTTGCTGCGCTCGACGCTGCTTAACTGGGCGAGCTCGTGCTCGTCCAGCAAGTGGATTGATCCTTGTACAGTAAGTGTCACTGCCATTGCTAGAATCAACACGAGCAGTTGGAATGCTGCGAGACCAGCGAGATTGGAGGCGAAGGACATGGCGGCTTCTTGGCGAAAGGGAAAGTGGCTGGCAGCAAAGACTTCGTCTAGCGACTCTAATGCGAGAAGTGGCGGGGGCATGCAGATCGAGTTTACAAATGAGACGACGAAATTTGTTTGGTATTGTCCACATCTCTCTGCCATTGCTGCACAACCATTACGATGGCTCCGATCAGCTCGCCCTGCCTTCTCTAAGAACACGGCATTGAGAAACACAGCGTTGAAGTTTGATTACACCACTAAGGTCAAAGAGCAAGGGATCTCATGGTGCAAAGTGTGCAGTTGCGAGGCTCCTCACGCTTTCTCTGAAAAAAAAGCGTGGTCATGTTTGGTGGATACGAAGCCTGTCTCACGTATAGACAAGGTTTTGGGGGCTATTGCGGAGGTGGCCTAACGTAGTCGCGCTACAGGAGGCAACATTCTTAAGTTTACGTGCTCGATCAGGGGGGAATACTGCGGATGGAAACTACAGAAATCTAACTCGTTGATTCTATATGTGCAAGTTGGCGGCGTTAGGTTGACGTAGCTCCTGCTGTGAACGGCGTGAGCTCGAGATTGAGCAAGCCGCCAAACCTGACCATCTTAACAACTTCTTTTACATTAACACCTCAACGAACATTTGTCAATGTCGGCAATCACAGACACTTTCCATCCTAATTCACAGTTACCGCCTCGCACCGAGAGCTACTTTTTTAGCGACAGATGCAGAACCAAGGTTCAGCTGATATTGTACGTCAATGTTCAACCAGCCTATGCGCACAGTCGTCCTCTGGACAACAGCTTCGTGGCTTTATAGACGACTAGGTTGAAAAACTGCACGGATACGAGTTTCTGGAGGCTCGTTGAGAGCTGGACTGCAACATTGGCTTCAAGCGATCGCAACGATCACACAAGTATTGTTTGATGCTGTAATTATGGTACTCTGAGCGATGGAGTCAATGTTGACCAATAGTTACCAAAACAAAATCGATGGCATGAGGAGTGTGAAAAAGAGCGACTTATTGACACTTTAGCTCCTGAACGAAGTCTGGCACTTTATTGTCACGTCACGAGTCACACTACGACAAGAAGGAAGCAAGAACAACAACAACAAAAAGATGTTGGCACTCACCGCCGGCGAGAGCTTGAGAATCACCGGGTTTGAACACTGCCCTGGCGAGGACGGATTTGGTGGGCTAGCTCCTGCAACGCCTGACGAGTTGAGCCTCGAATATACGCGTTAAACAACTGTGCGAGCTGAAGCACAAAGTCTTCTCGGGGGATAATTGTTGCTGGTTCCTCAAAGTTGAGATCTTCACCTTATATGTGGATCTCCGCGTTCGCGTTCGCTGCACCAGACAAATTACGGATGCGGTGTTGGCCTTGGACTCAATAATTCACTCCGATCTCCTCGACGTCAGACAAGGCCGCATCATCAAGATGTGCTCTGCCGAAGCTCACCACGTCAGCGACTTCGACGGCATCTTGATTCCGACGATACGAGATCGCGACGCTTGCTGCAGTCCCATCCTGTCAAATCGGCCAGAAGAACTTGAGCAGAAGCACCGCTCGAGTATCATCCGAGCCTTCGAAGTACTCCCGACAGTGCCGCTGCGCTTCTCGCAGGGTATGACTCTGCACGATCACCTCGACAACCAAGCAAGGATGCACGAAGCGTTGAAGGAAACGCGGGCGAACACTGAGTGCTGCATCTGGCACACACGTCTCGATGCATTGGTCCGGTCGCTGAAGGTCGATAGGTCTGGATCCAGAGAAGAGGTACTTTTGTGGCGAGCTCCACGCAAATATGCCTAGCTGGCCGATGACATTGGAGACTACCGCGCCGCGTGGCGCATGTTTGAGGTCAACAAGCTCGATGTCGACAAATAGGTCATCGTGTTTCCACTTCGCCACGACTCGACAGCCAGCGAGGCTGACAGTGGTTGACGCCCATATGCGTCTAGGGACGTTTTCTGCGATGATAACGCGCGCGTTTTCCTCGCCAAGCCCTCGCCGTCGCTCGAGCTCTTGACGTGCGATTTCGACTTTTCTTCTCGTCAGACGTCCCGGGCGGGGCTGTTGCTGTGCCGAAAACGCAAAAGCGCTGGATTGGAGACTGATGAGGCGCTGGTGACAGATTGCAGCGGCAATGAGGCCGATGCGATCGATGACGTCGAGTTGGAGGCTTGCGGATGCGTCGGTCGGCTTGGAGGCGGCAGGAGCTGGTGCTGGTGCTGCCGATGTCGACTAGAAATGGAAATGTGGTGGCCACGAGTGGCTCGAAGTTTTCTTCACCGCAATCAAACAAATCCAGGAAAAGTGCTTCACAGCGTGCACTTGGGAAAGCTCGTAACTTAAAGGGATTGGAACACATCGCCACAAAATTCTTCGAGACGGCAACTGGTTAAAGTTGACGACCACCGAGATGCACGAAAGTTTGATAAGCGATGGGTGGCATGCCAGTGGCTAATTGCGAGTGGCAATGATCAGGGAGACAGCGTGCTTCACCTAAGAGTGACGTGGATGCGCTCGAGTTGAATTTGATTGCTTCCCATGTATCAATCCAAGGTAAATGGTGTAGCGTCGAGATAGAAACAATCAAAAAGCCGACAAAGGGTTGCCCCTTCGCCTCTGAAGTCACGATACGCTGCAGCAGACTTCTGCTAGGTGAACACCAAACAAAGATGCATATCCTCTTAAAGCAGCTAACCTGTAAGCACAACAAATAGCAATATAAAAAAGGCGAGCGTCGATGCTTCATGTTCATCATGTAGCTTCTCGATAGCAGGTCATATCGCCAACACAAACTAAGGGATCCGCTCGAGGGCATGGTGTGTAGCGCTACTCTGTACCACATTCCTCCTGCTCGTGACCTGGCGATGCGCGTCCTAGCAGGTGCGTTTGCAAGTGAATTCTTTCCTGAATTGCTTGCTTGTTGTTGTGTTCCGGGGCGACATCACTGAGAAAGTGGCGAGATTTGCTCGAGTGGATAAAAGATTTGTCTGTATCCGTCCATCAGTCTCTGGTGCCCCAAACATGATTTTCTTCAATGGGTTTCCGCCATCCTTGACCTTGAGCCCCGTTCGCCAACTTTGCTGATTGCTATTTTCATCACCAGCAAAATGTGACGACTCCGCGCAGATGGCGATATGGAATCCGCCCGTCACTGTGTCGAGCGTGACACTGGATCGTCTCATTGACAAGCTTGTTCTCCGCCATTCTCATTCCATGTCGGAACTTCTGAACTCTCGATCGTTTTTCCCGTTTCGTTGCGATCTGCCGACCGTCCGACCCGCTGGGTCCGCCTCACCGACCACAAGCATCGAATGCATGGAAGGTGGTGGCATAAGCGTACAAATATATTCCAGAGTTAAGAAGTGCAAATGGTGGAGGGGACGATACGAGCCGTTGGTTGGTTGCTTGGTTGCTTCCTCTCCACCTCCAAAGCGAGCGAGCGAGAGAGAAATCCTCTGCTAGTGCTTGTTGAGGTTGACGAGCGCCGAGAGGAACTTGGCCTGGTCGGCCGTCCGGTGCACGTAGACGATCTTGTCGCCGCTGAATGAAAAGTTGCTGACGCCCTCAATGGTGACGCGCTTGCCCTTGACGCTCTCGATGAGCTCGAGGAACTCTTTGTTCATGCTGACGCCAGCGCTCTTGACCTTTCCGGAGAGCACCCAGTGTACGCGGAAGTGCTGGCTGCGCGGTCCGCCGCAGTCGATCTTGGTGTGGTGCAGGTGGATGTCTCCGAAGAGGTAGGTGGTGCAGATGTAGTCGAGCACGATAGCGTCCTTGCCGCGCAGGTGGACACTCGAGTTCTGCGGTCCGCTGACGATCGAGTCGTCGCGGAAGTACTTGACGGTGGCGAGGATGTCGCCCGTGTTGTAGGCGTCCTCGACGTGCTTGATGATCTGCATGCGCTTGTTCTGCAGCTGCTGGTACTCCCTGTCGGTGATGGTCATGACAGCGTTGGCGCTGGCCCCGGCGCCGGCGTCTTTGCGCTCGAGCGAGCGGATCTCCTGCACGAGCATGTCTCTGTGCTGCTCCAGGCGCATCTTCTCGTCCTCGAGGCTCGAGATGCGGTCCAGCTTGCGCTGCCGCGACTTGCGCGCCGCGATGCGGTTGCGCTCGCGCCGCAGGTTCGTCTCCTTGTCCGCGTCCAGGGACCCGTCGTCGCTCTCGCTGCGGTTCGAGCCCGTGTTGCTGCTGCCCGCCAGCTGCGCCTGGTGCGCGTGGCCCGCGGCCACGTACGGGTCGCTGTCGTACGCCGTCGTCGGCCCGTTGCGCGCGAACTTCATGTGCCCCAGATTCTCGCTCGTCAGCTGTCCGTACTCACCGCTCTCACTAGCGCTCGACTGCTTCTGCTTCTTCGGGAGCGGCCCGAGCCGGGGCTGCACGGCCGCGTGGGAGCTCGAGCGGTAGTAGCGATCCCCAGAAAGGCCGTCGTCATGAAGCGGCTGCTGCTGGCTGTAGCGAGGCTCGGCGTTGACGGTTGAGGGCCCGCTGGGGCCCGAGCGGGAGAGATGCATGGAGCAGACGCCCTCGGCCACGGCCTGGTTGGAGCACAGCGCGATGGCGCAGCGGTGCAGCGAGCTCTTCTCCATGCCCCGCCGCAGGCTCATACTTGGCAATATATATTGAGACTTGAGCCTTGGGGGGTTTCTTTGGTAGTGAGGGTGGAGGGGGAAAAAGGCTGGCTGGAAAGGCGGGAGGACTTAAAGTTTGTATGGGGAGAGGGCTCCCTGTCTCTCCGCGATGAGTAAGAGCAGCGGGGCCGGTGAGGAACGGTGGTGGGTAGAGTCTCTCAAGCGAATTTGAAGGGGTATCCGAATTCAAGAGGGTTTTAATTATGGGATTTCATTTTATAGAGACTTAATTATGAAGGTAACGTAGCTAGGGAGGTTTCGGCTGGTACGGTAGATCCTGCGGGGATTGGCTAATTTTAGCGGTCATACGAATAGCCAGTGTGACGCTTGCGAATTATTTATTTCGTACAAGCTGAAATCGAAACGCCCCCGACGTAATATTAGCCAATCATTGAGCAGATCGACGTGGTCATAAAGCAATAGACGAATAGTATTTCCGTTTGCACCACACTTTTCGCCTTCTGAAGGCGAAAACGGACCAGAGCTTGCTGCAACAGCAGCGAGCGCAGCTGCCTGCGGCCACTGGCAGCCACAAGAACAGCGCCCGCCACAGTCGCTACATAAGTTCGCAACTTTTTTCCACGGATACATCACAACTTTTCAGCGTTGCGAACACCTTCGAAGCGCGTGGAACAGCGTCACAATTCCGGTTTTACAACACCTTTTGAAAACCTATAGATAACCCTCCTAAAACACATATCGGCGTGTTTTTTTGCACCAATCAAGGGCCTTCCAACGGCTCCATACTGTATCTCAGTGTATCTTTTTCCACCCTCATCATGAGGAGCTCCTTGGGGGTGACCCCCCGCCTGGTCTCGCGGTGCTTCGCCTCGGCGTCGGCGGCGCTGCTTCCAGGGCCCTCGGGCGTGCGCGCGAGCCTCGTGGCCGTGCTGCTGCAGCACCGCGCGCTGCTGCGGGCGCTGCCCGACGGCTGCTACGCGTTCCAGAGCCCGCTGCTGCAGGCGAGCGTGGGCCAGCACACGCGCCACGCGCTCGACCACCTGCGCAAGCCGCTGGAGCTGCTGAAAGCGGGCCAGAAAGACTCTCTAGAAGACGGAATTGACCAAGAAGAAGAAGATGAAGATGGAGAGTTGATCCAGTACGACCTGCGCCAGCGTCACACGGCCGTTGAGACAGACCGAGCCGCCGCATTGGCTCACGTGGACGAGCTGCTGGAAGAAGCGCGCTCCATTGGTATTGTTGTGTGTGTGTGTGTGTTTTTTTTTTTTCGTCTTTTTTTTCTGCTGTTATATGCTGCATGGGCTTTGGGGTTGTTGTTGGTTAATGTGGATTTTGTGTGGGCTGTTGGTTGGGTTTTTGAAGATGCGGAGCGGGTGACGAGGCCCGTGCGCGCGGCCTTCATGCTGTCGGCGAGCGGCGAGCAGTTCGCGTTCGAGTCGACGCTCAGCCGCGAGCTCGCGTTCGCCGTGCACCACTGCATCCACCATAACGCGCTGTCCAAGGTGCTGCTGCGCCACCACTTCCCCGAGGTCGAGCTCCCGCCCGACTTTGGCATGGCGCCGTCCACGGCCAACTACAACCTGCACCACCCGCATGCGGAGGAGCAGTAGGGGCGACGGAGGGATATTTTTGGGCGTCAATCATGTTCTGTCAACCTCATTATCGAGTCTGTGGCCGCACTACTGTGATGTGCTACATAACTGGCTTTGGCTCAAGAAGCCGACCTTCAAATCTCCTGCTTCGCGTACGACATCACCACGCTGAAGTGCTTTTGTTGCATTGCTGCGTTTGTGGCTACATTGGAGGAAGAGATGAAATGTATGCGATAAAAAATCGCTTGAGTGCTCTTCATTAACGGACTGCTCTGTCTTGACTGAAGTACTTGAGGTGCAATAGGCTGCTAACGATGTGCAAAACCGAATTCCTACTTGACTCTCGACTCGGGAATAGTTGCCTATATACGGATGCTGTTCTGGTCACGAGTGACGAGCACTCCAGGAAATGAAGAGGCGAGATTCAATCACTGTGTCTTATGGCAGTCACCATCAGCTGGATGCCATGGGCAGCTCTTTCAAACCGGATCGCAGCTAT